>OZ014467.1:6896536-7166429 GCA_963966035.1 Acleris laterana | reverse complement strand
CACCACGACCATGAACAAAGGGCGGACGATGGATGCAATATGGTGACGAAAGCATAAAATGATAAGACTTTTCTTAATTTTCGAGTAATATTTATATATAATAATCAAGGGGCGGAATTTTCATAGCAAAAATCAAACTTCAAGAGGGATTGACCATTGTATTTTATCGACTATTCCAGCTATCGATTTTACTAGATAGGATTCCGGAATATTCGATATTTCGATAATGCCGATTTTATACAGTTAACAATGGAAACAGGGCCATTTTAAATAATGATAATGTAGAGAAAATAATGTCAATTTTTTATTACTACAGACAGGATGAAGATAATATAGTACAGGTATATAATCTCGATGCTGTTATTATGATTATGAATGAAGTTTAGTCTACTGTCAGTTATACTGTGCAACATTTCCGTTTTAGTTTTATATTTTGATTGTAACAATATAAAACTAGTTAATGTTTTATTACTTTATTATTTTGTTAACCTTTATACACAAATTCATTTTGTTTGGTGTACCACTGCAGAGCAAAGGCCTCCCCATTACATATCTAAAACATGTCGTGCGTGACAATCAATCATCGATAGTCGATAAAACACAATAGTCAATCCCTCTTGATGTTTGATTTTTGCTATGAAAATTCCGCCCCTTGATAATAATATAATTATGCATTTTTTGTTATACATATATCAGTAAGTACATAATACCTCTATCCTCCATAATACATAATTAGTATATTAAGAAAGTACTGGCCACTTGTAAATTATCACCTCTTGTGAGTCTTAAAAGTATTAAGTGTTTACATGTAATACATCTATTATTTACTACAACAATAAAACTAAATAACTAATTTGCAATTATGTTCTTTTTTTCAAACTAATTGTAGTCATATCCACAATTACGTACATCGTTTGACATGATTTTGACGTAATTTGCATCCGTCGTCCGCCCATTAATCATGAGGCAACCTGCCCCCCTGACAGTGACCGGTGACAGGTGACATTCCAGTGCCGCTGATGTGACAGCTTGTTAACTTTGCAATGTGTATCGGATTGTCACCTGTCACCTGTCATTATCACATTTATCACGATGGTGAAATAGGGAGCTGGGGGTCAATTTTGGAACCTCACCCAGTGACTACCACCAAAATAGCCCATTTTCACCGATTATCAAAAGTTCGTATTTTTAAAATTCACCGGTGACTAAAATTCTCACACTAATCATATCGAACACAAATGCCCCACCCACTTGTACCTAAACGAAATAACTTTTGACTATTTACATTATTCATAAATAATTATTTGCCACAGACAGCTTACAGCTTAGATACGTTTCGTTCTACGGTCCATCTAATAAATAAAATAATTTGGAAAAGTAAGACTATGACAGAAACGGCAGATTAACTGAATGTTGGTAGACAGGTAAGTTTCTCAAATAAAAAAATAAAATGAAAAAACTGTACACATAATTAGGCATTAAAACACTCATAATGATCTTATTATGAAACTCGCCTTTATTAAACCACACTCGTGTATTAACGCCGCTCATTATGCAGCAGTCACCTAAACTTATATTAAAAACTTACTGGGGACTTAGGAGGTCTTGAATCAACTTGTCGCGTTGTTTGAAACATCCCAAACTGCATATAGCCTGAAATATAACATTAAACATAATATTAAACATTATCTCTTATAGATCAAACATCAATGTCATACAAATTGATCTAGTTTGGGACTAGAATAAGCTCTATCAACCATCACTACATTCGGTATCTTGATTATTTTGCCGGATTAGAATAGTGCCACTCCGTATCTTTCCGTGGATGTCGTAAAAGCCGACTAAGGTAATAAAGGCGTGTAGTACTGTTAGGCGATGGGCTTGCAACCTGTCACTAATACACTGTAAACATCTTCGCCTAAGTGTGCAAAATGTGGGTACAGAATTATCAAAAAGTTTTTATAGTTGTTGGAAATTCTGTAGCTCTGCCTACCCCACTCTGGGAATAAAGGCGTGAGTTTATGTATGTATGTTGCTTAGGTAAGGAATTTGAAATGATAATTATATCATGATAATGAAAGGAATTGACGAGATATCAAGCCACTCCATGTCCTCCCGTGGATGTCGTAAGAGACGACTAAGGGAATAAAGGCTTAGTCCCGTTAGGCGATGGGCTTGCAACCTGTCACTAATACACTGGCAAACATTGCCAAATTGTGCAAAATGTGGTTACAGAATTATTAACAACTTTTTAGAGTTGTTGTTAATTCTGTAACTCTGGGAATGAAGGTGTGAGTATGTATGTACCTGCAGCACATCAGGGTCTGCAGCCTCCGCATTGGCCAGGACCCTGGTCTGCACCACCTCCATCATGGGCAACTCCTGTTCGAGCTCGCCTCGTCCTCCCGCTGTCACCCAGCTGTTCCTGGTTATTTCTGCCAGCTGGAACCAAGGGAAGGTCGAAATGATAAAATCTATATACAGGTTGGCTCATTTAGACTGGTCAGTATGGGAAAGTCTGAAACTATAAGACATACGAAGATCTGTTCTTAGGAACCATGTTATTGATTTAAATAACAAGAAAAACTGCATTCATACATTTTAAAAATCCTGTACTTAGCTCGGGAATCAAACCAAGACGTTGTATAAAACAAAACTAACACTATTTCTATTAAGATATCGATTAAGTAGGTCTTAAGCAGCCGACCGAAATGAGCCACCTTCATGTGGCCAATTTAATAAATATATATTTGGATTTTTTTGAATTCAACAAATGTTTTATTGGTTCATTGATTTGGAAATAAGCATTTTAGACTTTTAAAACTAGTTTTGGTCGGATCTACTGACCAGTGCTTAGACGATAGACGTACAAAGGGTTAAGGGATCCAGATTTTTTCTTGAAAGGTTTCATGTCATCAAAAGGTCATATTCCATAAAAAAATGTATTACTCCTTCTATTTTATTAAATTATTACATATACTTTACTAACAATCATTTTTTTAATGCAATTTAAACAGATCACACAGATGCGCAATCCCTTTTTACACTACAGAATCCTAAATAATATAATACTTACTTTAAAACACAAAAATAGACTAATCATACTTTCATAAAGATTAAAACTTCACTAAGATAACAAGCATGTCATGTCCATTAAAATTTATAACAAATTGCCAAGTACATTACAAAATATCAAAAATGAAAATAGCTTTATAAACACACTGAAACATTCAATAATTCAATACTTAGATGATAAGTTATTATGTTAATAGATATGTAAATAAAGAATAAACTACTCTTAGTAAATAAGCACTCTCACTAGTTTATAAGTTGCTGTGCCCTATCCGGTCCATGATCTCATAATCATAACTTATAAGTTAATCTAAGTACCATGTATACTTTAAACTTTTAAAGAATGCAATAAATAATTGAGTATTGAGTATCTTATGTATTAATATTATGCTATCACAAGCCAATCCCTGCGGGGATTAGAAACAATAAAGTTATACATATGTTACATACTGTCATCCTTTTCTCCGGGTTGACTTCAATCATGCCTCGTAAAATCAGCTGGCACTCAGGAGGCACAAATTGAGGCACAAGGAATGTTCCGCGTTTAACCTGAGAAAACAATAACAATAATTGTTTAGATAGCTTGAGTCCGAGGGAACGACACAGGGGACATTTTGGCACAGACGGAGTCATAGGAAACACTTCGTAATAAATAAAACTTAAAAGTTTAACCCATGAAATGATTACACTTTCGTGCTGTCAGCTAGCCGAAGCGACTGAATCACCAATATGAGCCAGAAATCCTCCCATAAAAAGGTTGACAGACCTTTGGTATTCTTTTCTTTCCTTTTGCGTCATGCAATAGTCTATGAAAAAATGTGTTATGTCTTCAGGCGTGTCAAAACTACTCCCCAGTAGGAGCCACTACATTGGTAACTGAGTCTTTTTTTGAAATTTGGCTGTCCAGTTTCTCCATCCTTATCCTTTTCAGACGTTTCAGTTAATCGGGAATCGTTATGCAGATTTATGTACCTACTGCTAATTTGTTTTTGTGGCACTGGAATAATATGGTTGGTGACGAGAGCTCAAGTAAACTCGGTATTTAATTTGCATAAAAAAAAACATGGAAATTTATAGCCAGCAACTATAAACTCTATTTTCGTGTTATAGAAAGGGACGCGAGACACCATAGATTTTATTCGATAGCAGAAATAATTGCTCATGTAACTTCACCTTCAGTTAACTTTTAAGCAAGTCTTACTGAATAGACCAAACCCGAGAGACTTTTTTGCACTGTACCTAGCTTTTCAACCCAAAATTATACAAAATTCACTTCTTTTTTCGACGTTTTGTGAGTACCTTTTCAAGCAATTGTCGTAAGTTGTCGTCATCGAACGGTAGGGCGCCGACGAGCAAGGCGTACAGGATAACACCGCAGGACCACACGTCAGCTCGCCGTCCATCGTATTTCTCACCCTGCAATTCAATATTTCAAGTTTTATAAAACACATAATTATTGATAATGATATTGTTTGTAAATAAACCAGACATTTGTTCAAATTTTGACAGGAAATTTAGTCCTGCCATTGTAAGAAAATTGTATACCCCAGAATGATTTTTTTCATTCGAATAATTAATTTCTTTCCGGTTCCTGCAAATCAACTTAAAGAATAAACAAGTTACATAGTTAATATGCCAGGAATTTAATTTTAAACTGCATTACTTCGGTTTGAAATTTTGAATGTTCTTGATTATTACAATTATAATACGACTGTGGGTAAATTCTTCTGTTGCAAAAGTAATATTTTACAGATGGCAATTTTATAAGTATCCATTACACATTTTATTTTATTAACATTGAAATGTTTATTGTCTTTACATCCATTTTACAAGTTTTTTCATTTTACCTTTGAATTATGTGAAGAGGTAGTTAAATAAATTAAAAGAAAACGTAATAAATAAACATGAAAAATTTGCGTCTGTCAAAACGGAACGGTTAAAGTGTGACCACTTTATACGTAAAGACAATTATGAGGAAACTTAAGTAAGTAGCAAAAAGTTATGTTACAAATATAGTACAATAAAGAATCCAGTTCCTTCCTTTAACTTGTTGTAATTAATTTGTAAGTAAGTTAAATCATCTCTCAACATCTTATCCTGCAGGATACTATAAACTAAGACGCAGCAGTTACATTATTTAACATACAATTACTACGTGGAATTAACAGCTGACGCTCGTCATCATAATTTTAAAGCGATTTTATTATGAAACATTATTATTGAAAAAAATATCTCATTAGTTTATCAAGATTTACTTAATGTTATTACGTGGAGAAACCACAATTGAAATAGTAAGTTTAACCATCCAGCGAGGAAATGCTGCCAGCATCTTTGGTACAATGCCGCAGGGGCCATTCTTAGATTTAATGTTTTAGTTAATTTATATATTTAGAGTTAGTTTTATTTAATTTTAGTTTTCTTTTTCAGTTATTGTGTTTTGTTGTATTTTTTTATGTAATTTCCAATTATTTTTTTTAGATTGAATGTACTGTTATGTTATTTAAATATTAAATCACATTGAAATAGCAACACTGCAATCATCAAACGTCACTCCACTGTGAATGCCGATATAACCCAACCAGGTTAAATAGTTTAGTACGACGGCAATAACATGAGATAGACAACGGAAACTCTATAAGAGTAAAAGAGACAGAGGAGAAATAACCCTTGAACTTTACAACATTCAATTTGTCAGGGTTTATTCAATTCAATCAACGGCCAACGGTTGCTTTGATTTTGTATAACCGTCGAAACCCCGAAACGTTAATTTGTAGTAAACATAGTGTTATTTTACGAGCTGTGAAAGTTAGAACGACTTAAAGTGACAATGAAGTCCGCAAAATCTAAACAGAGACTGAACGAAATGCGTACACCAGCGCGAAGTAAGCAAAATCTTCAAGGAGATCGCGACCCTGTTCAAGTATTTTGCCGGCTACGTCCCATGCAAAGGGAGTCTGATATGTCCTGTATGAAGATAATTTCGCCAACTACAGTGCTTCTAACCCCTCCAGCGACGGCACTGAGCTACAGAAATGAGAATATGAAGACTATGAAATACACTTTCAAAGAAGTGTTCCCGCCGGAAACAGCACAGCAAGAAGTCTTCGATAAAGTCGCCTATCCGCTTGTAGAAGGCCTAATCAAAGGTAAAAATGGCTTGTTATTCACCTACGGAGTCACTGGCAGCGGGAAAACGTTCACGATGACTGGTGAACCTCTAAATTGCGGAATTTTACCAAGATGTTTAAACATCATATTTAAAACGATTAACGACTATCAAGCGCACAAATACGTGTTCAAACCTGACAAAATGAACATGTTCGAAATTCAAACTGAGGCGGAAGCCATGTTGGAGAGGCAGAAAGAGCTTCACAAGTTCAAAATGGGGAAGAAAAACAATTCTAATCCTGATTTGGCAATGGCTTCAATGGAGGTGACAAAAGTAGAGGGAGTCAACGAGGATAACCAATATGCTGTCTTCGTTTCGTACGTAGAAGTTTACAATAACAGTGTGTTTGATTTGCTTGAAGATGGCCCCCCGTCCAGTAAGACCTTACTTGCTAAAATTGTAAGAGAAGATGCGGCACACAACATGTATGTCCATGGAGTGACAGAGATAGAAATTAAGTCCTCAGACGAAGCATTTGATGCATTTTATTTGGGCTTGAAACGGAAAAGAATGGCTCATACAACACTTAACGCAGAATCGAGTAGAAGCCACTCTGTCTTCACAATAAGACTGGTACAGGCACCTGTAGACGAGGTAGGTGAAGCTGTAATCCAAAATAAAAAATTCCTCTCCATCAGCCAAATTAGTCTAGTTGACCTGGCTGGAAGTGAACGAACAAACAGAACGAAAAACACTGGCCAGCGGTTACGGGAAGCTGGTAACATCAACAAATCCTTAATGACACTCCGGACCTGCCTTGAAGTCTTACGGGAAAACCAAGCGAATGGAGCAAACAACATGGTTCCATATCGCGAGTCGAAGATCACACATTTGTTTAAGAATTTCTTCGAAGGTGAAGGCCAGGTCCGTATGATTGTCTGTGCTAATCCTCGAGCTGAAGATTACGATGAGACTCTACAAGTCATGAGGTTTGCAGAAATGGCAGCTGAGGTAGAAGTAACTAAAGCTCAAGTGAATGATGTTGCTTCATCCATTGGTCTGATGTCAGGCCGAAGAAAGGCTAACAGACTGTTTGCTACAGCACGGGACAACTTGGCACGGGCTGATGCAAGGGAGCTGGAATTAGACTTGGGCCTGGTCTACAGTCTTGGGCCCGACTTCCCAAGTCTAGACTTGAACAGTTCTCAAGCTAGTCACATAATCAAAGAACTC
Organism: Acleris laterana; assembly: GCA_963966035.1. Classification (NCBI taxonomy): domain Eukaryota; kingdom Metazoa; phylum Arthropoda; class Insecta; order Lepidoptera; family Tortricidae; genus Acleris; species Acleris laterana. Next base: position 7,159,015 of record OZ014467.1, on the reverse strand, counting down.
ATGGCGCATTTGGAAATGCGATTGAACCGGAGGGAGACGTTGAAACGGAGTAAAGCTTTGAAAGATGAACGCTTCAGAGCAGCTTTAATTGATATAGAAAAAGAGTCTCTTGAAGTTAGGAATGAGAATGCAGTATTAAAGGGACAGTTAGCTGCATCTGAAAGACGGATCAGAGCTTTGGAAGATAGGCTAACAGCGACAGAAAATGAGTCATTATCCAACAAACGAAAACTTAATGAACTTACTGACTACACGAGCACCCTTAAAAGAGATTTACAAGAGAAAGAACTACATCTTAGCCAGAATAAACTAGAAAAGGAGAAAATGAAACGTATTTTGGAAAGGAAATACAATCACAAAGTTGCTGCTGAACACGAAAGAGTGAAGGAAATACACTGTGAGAAAGAAAAGCTACGGAACGCGATTGAAGATAAAGAAAACAGACTTCGGATCATTGCTGAGGCGTTAGAACGGGGAGATGGAGAACGGGAAGTAAAAGGTACTGGAGAATTTGCTGCACAGACTAGCGTAAGAGACTACACACCTGGCTCGACGCCGAGAGCTTTGCCTGCCCATTTGCTAACTCCATTTAGCTCTGTGCCTCAAACCAGAGACACGAGAGAAACGAGAGAAACTAGAGAAACTAGAGACACTCCAGCATCTTCTCGTCGTGGTGTAGCCGTCGCTAACCCTAGACACCGTCGCTCACTATCTGCAGACGGTCGAGGATGGATAGAGCATGCTCCTAACAAGCTCGTCCCTATGGGTACCGTTATGAAGCCCTCTATGACCAACAGTAAACTCGTCAATAAGTTAACTACAGTTAAAGATATAGCGGGTTCGAGAGCATCGAAATACTGTCTAATATCTCAAGAACAAGATAGCGATGGTGAGTTAGAAACTAAACTGTATAAAGGTGATGTTGTACCGACTTGTGGCGGAGGCGCTCAAGTTATTTTCAACGATGTAGAGATGCTCAAGCAATTTTCGCCTAACAGGGAGTCTAATAGAGAGTCTACGACGAACAGATCTAACAGGTCTAACTGCGCTAGACATTCAGGGAAAAGAAGGGAGACAACGCACTCGCCACCGCAGACACCTTCGAATTCTAGCAAGAAACAACGCGTAGACGATGAATGAATTCATCGACTAATATACTTTATCTTGAAGATATAAAATAACTGGCAGGTTTATCTAGTATACATAGCTTAACTTTCTAAGTTTACTTCGTCACTTTTTCATTTAAAAATTTACTTGACTTTTCTTGTAATTCTTACACAATTCATAGTCATGGACATATTTAGAGGAACCAAATAAGATCTACTACGCATACTGCCCATTTTGTATCATATTTTGAAATTGGATTCAATCATTTTCTATTAAGCTTGCTAATTATTTGTTTAGTTAATAAACTGGGCTCATAAAGTAATTAGAAAAATTGTAAATCTCATCTCAAAGACATTCCCTTTTTACTAAGACCGCAGTTATATTATAAGCTATGCAATAAGTAAATAAATAATTGCATTTAAATTTATCCACAGAAAACGGAAAAACAGTGAATAAACGTAAATAAAATCTTTGGCTCTAGTCTCTTCATACATTTAAATATTATAGTTCTAAATAAACAAAAACTAAATCTCTGAGTCAAAACAATACCACTAATATTTGTTAATCCTCTAGCACCTTCTCTGTGCATGCCCCATATATGATGCATTTTGTGGGTACAACGACACGTGAGTGTATCACATGTGAGGCATAGCCCTTTGCAAACTTGAAGGGTTATAAAAATATGCACGTGTGAGCTAAAGCATTCTAATATGATTGCACGTATGAACTAACATACTTACAAAACAAAACTGTTTGCACGTTTGAGCATGTATATACGAGTATATATGGGGCATGCACAGGCAACGTGCTAGTGTAGTACTGTTAGGAGTTGGGCTTGCAACCTGTCACTAATACACTGTTAAATATCTTAGTCTTTGTGCAAAATGTGGTTACAGAATTATTAACAAGTTTTTAGTCTTTACTAATGCTGTAGCTCTGCCTACCCCACTCTGGAAATAAAGGCGTGAGCTTATGTATGTATGTCCTCTAAAAATGTCCATGTATGTACAGCTTTAACTCCCATAGAAAGTTTTTGTTTTACCCATAAATGTTCTAATAGGTATATAATTATTACATTACAGTCAGCAGCAATAATATATTATCCAAGATTGGGCGCAAAAACGCTCTTATACCAATATTGTAATAAAGATCTGTCACATATTTTTGCGCCCAATGATGGTTATTAAGTCCTTACCAATTAAATTGGCGTTTTATATGGATAATTTTATGAAAACGATGGTTTCCATACATTTAATTTTGCGGATTATTTAGTAACGTCATATGGAAACCAAACAAAATTCTTTTAGGAATATTGGACACTTCGAAGCTATATTATACATATTTTAATTGCTTCAAAATAGCTTCATAAAACTGCGTAATTGAAACACTTGAACTCGCAGCACATGAAAAGAGTTGAGTACACACTTTAATTTTAAACATTAAGTAAGAAATTTAACCATATTATTTGTATGTAAAACCTTTGTAATATAGTATATTAATGAAATTTAAAAAGAATTTGGAAGTTAAAAATTGAAATGAATAAATTCCGTACGAAATAAAACACGTAAAAAAAAAGGCCAATTTCATAGGTAAGGACCATGTAAGGACCTAATATTAGTGCCGGTGACTGTAGGTACATAGAATAGTTTCGTAGTCTGTGATTTTATAGTGCACATTAACTTTTTTTTAATATTGTGGCTACTGGATAGTTACATCAAGGGAGAGAGACAAAAAAAACAGGAATATCTCACATAAATTGACCGGGTTAATCCCACCTGTTACCACCAATTTGTTACCACTGGTTACATAACTTTACCAACGACGTGTTAACGGCAAAATTATAATATGTATAAATTTTGATATGTATTTTTTGGAATGGTGGCATATATTTATCTTGTAATGTAAGTCAAATGGTATCTTTAGAATTATTGGTAGATATTTGGGTTTCTAGTGCTCTAGGATATAAAATGTATGTTATAATAAAAAACTAACCTGTACGCGATTATAATGTATTATTTAAAACAACAAACTTGATAACATTTGAAATGTTAACAGAAATATGAGGTCTTTTTTTCTTAGCGCTTCAAAGAGTCAATGTCTCCAGTAGCCACTAATATGATTTTTTTAAGAACAATAATAAATTAAGTTTCTTTTTATTTAGTTAATTTGTTTCGACAAATGTTTCAAAAGGCGAAAGTAATCTCTAACCAACCATTCCTAAAATTAAAGTACTTAACTAGGTTTATTCTGTTGAATATTAGGATTAAGGATCATCTTACAACAGCTGTACTGGCAATATGCATTTTAGTTATTTCTCATTTTTAAAATGGAATTGTTTGAAACTTAAACGTCTTCTATTAATACTCTTCATGTGATGTATTTAAGGGTCATACACAGATTTACGTTACTGTCTTTCCTGTGGACATACCAGAAGTTAACGTTTTGAAGCCTAATTTTCTGGCTGAACCCACATCCTCATAAACGGCGTTAGGTCTACTATGCTCCCAGCGAATAAAACATGGCTTATATACACAAGCCTTTAACTATTAACCACAGGAGAGACAAACTTTATTTTTGCGTGTGTCTATGAATCTTAATACCACCCACCAATAGGATTATGTTGTTTTACCAGCCTCACTTTAGTTTTGGTGGATAACACCACCTAGCTGCCTCGCACCGCTCAGGTGGAAACGCAGCCTAAATATGTGTTCTATGGAAAGAACATGTCTCCTGTGTCTGTGACCTAAAAACTTTTTGAGATATCGCGATTTGAAAATCACAAACGAAGTTTGTTATCATCATGTGCAGTTTTTTTTAAATAAAAAAATGTTAAAGTTGCTCAAAGATTTTTAGCTGTAACTGAGATGAGATAAGATCTAATTTTTAAAACACGTGACTAGACGTTTTCTTTGAGAATTTCACTTAACTTCACTTCGATAATCAAGAAAAAAACTGTCGTTGCCAGCTCAGTACTTGTAAGAGGGTAAAATGCAAAATATGGACCATAGAATGTATCTTAAATATTTAATTGTTAAGTTGGTACAGGGTTCAATTCCTTTAGACTAAGACCACATCGGGGGCAAGCTTGGAGGCAATAGTTGAAACGCACGCGGTATGGCTCACGCCATAGACTGTCATACATCTCTTCGCTACGTATGTAGCTAACCGCTTGTCGCCTCCGGTATGGCTTTAGCCGCACTATAACTTATATTACTTATTCCTTTTATTTAACGAAAATTTGTGGAATTGTAACTTTGTAAAATGACGTTTTGTGAATACATTATTAAGTTTTATAATAAGTTGTAGCTTTTCTAGCAGTATTTCTTTGTATTTATTAGTTTTAAGTATTTTTTGTAGTTCAATAAATTACCTTATGTTGGTATTGATGTTGTTTTAATTAAAATTAAGTCTGCATCAAAACGGTGCGTGTTTTGACGTGCTTACGGACATCAGAAAGCCTAATGTGTTATACTTATATTCGATCAGCAGCTTTATTGCAAGGATAGTGGCGCCATCTGTGGTCGAGTAGCATAACTAATAATGTTTTTGTTGGTACTCTATTTTTAAGAAAAAGTCAAATACAAAGATAGTAGCGCTCTCTTTGGTCGAGTAGCATTACTAGCAACTATAATGGGCCACAGTCAACAGAGGACACTTTATTGTGGTGCCAAATTTCACACTAAATTAAAAGCGTATTTACAAAACCAATTAATTCAATGAAAATAATTGAATAAGAAGAATAATGTAGCGCATGAGATTGTCAAAATGTTTTCAAAGATCAAAAGTTAAAATTGATGCAATTTTATAAGAAATCCGTTCCAAGGATCCGGAATTATTACTATAAGTAATGTAAAATTTTAGGCCTTCAATTATAAATTATAATAGTAGGTACTTATGCAGTAAAAGGATGGTACAAAAAAACTTGAAATAAAAATAAAATAAACTCAAAAATAATTTAATTGGCACATAATTAAAATCAGCTTACAAATAACTTATTAATCTAAATACAATTTTTAATTACGTACGAAAGCTACTCAGCTAAAAGAGTAAGATGATACCGTAAAATGTTCCTACTTTGCTCCCCCACAGGTAATTATTGCTCCATGGTTATATTGAGGTAATCTCTATTGTATTTTTTTTCTATTGCTTTCATTCACTTCGTGGCTGGATGTATACATCAATTCTTTTCAACAACTTTGTCATCGACTTGACTTAAGTATATACGATGTAACAAACAAAATAGTCACTATAGAGCAAAGGAGGAACATTTTACGGAAGCGATAAAAAAATACCAGTAAAACAGAACATATCGCTACAATGAGAAGATAATTTGTCGGTGTGTAAGTTTGACTAAAAACACATACTTAGACTGTAAGAAGAAATCGAAGTTGAGGAATCTTCGTACGTTTAAACTTCGAGTTTCAAAGTAGGGCCCCAGTCCCCTCTCGAAGATTCCTATGCTTTTAAGAAAAACCTCTACAAACATGTTTTTTTTTCAGAACACCTTAAAAAAGTTTCTGCTTTTAGTTTAAATTAAAGTGATTTTCTTGTTGATATATGCGTTCATTATCTGTGCTACACGGCAGAATATAGGCGTTTTCAAAGTCGCTTCCCGCTGTCTGTCTGTCCCTATGTATGCTTAGTTCTTTAAAAGCACGCAACGGATTTTGATGCGGTTTTTTAATATATAGAGTGATTCAAGAGGAAGGTTTTTATCACATATATTATAAAGGCGAAAGTTTGTGAGTGTGTATGTTTGTTACTCCTTCACGCTGCAACGGCTGGACGGATTTGGATGAAATTTGGAATGGAGATAGCTTATACACTGGAATTACACATAGACTACTTTTTACCCCGGAAAAATTAAGTTTTTTTTTATGGCATAGAGGTGACAAACGAGCACACAGGCCACCTGATGGTAAGTGGAAACTGTGACTCATAGACATTCGCATTCACAAGACTGCAGAGCAATCCTAAGACTGCAAATGCGTTGCCAACCCTGAGGACTAAGGTGGAATGCCTCTATGCTAGTCATTTCACCGGCTGTCTTATCCCCAAACCGGAACACAACAATGCGAACACTGCTGTTTGGCCGAGGGACTAACGATAATCAAAATCTACCCGGACGAAGCGGGTGTTACAGAAAACTTACATAAACCGAAGCGAAGCGTGGCGGGTCGCTAGTTTATTATAAAAACTTACCCGTATAACTTCAGGACATGCGTAATGAGGGCTCCCGCAGGACGTCTCCAGCATGGATCCGGCAGGTTGGAGGGACGCCATGCCGAAGTCGGCAATCTTGATGTTGTTTCGTTCGTCAAGCAGGAGGTTCTCGGGCTTGAGATCACGGTGGCTGGAATATTAATAGGGATTCATGACTTCATAGCTTCAATAAAATCTGATGTAACAAACAGTCGAAAAAATATTTTTTTGAATAGCTATAAAAATAGCCAAGACATAAACCAACAAAGATTTGTTCCTATCTCTTTCTAGCGAATCAGAATTAAACATGGAGTTTAAATAGCCGACTATAGCGTATCGGATCTTTCTGACTTAATCGCTGTCTAAATAGCAGGCCACTATGCAATGCAAACGATGCTGGTTGGGAGATGTAAGGACGATAAGATGATGATGTGATGATGATGATGTTAATATCCCCCCCCCCCCCCAGATTATGGTCTTGAGTATCGCTTAATGTCCAACCAATCATACAACAGGCTCTACCTAGTTAGGGTCCGACTACAAACGTGGATAGGTATATTCTCATTTCAAAACGAATTAACTTTTTATTAGAATGCCTCTATGCTAGTTATTTTACCGGTGGTCTTAAGGCCGTATTAATAAACTAATCTCAACTCTAATGCTCGTCTCGAGATGTGTCAATAATGACAGTATTAATACAGCCCTTAGTACAACACAACAACGCGAACACTGCTGCGTGACGGTTGTAAAGGTTAAGATGGTGGTAGCGATCCGGATAAACTTTACACAATGCATTACAAACATGCAATTGGTGATTCTAAACTTTTGAAGAATTAAGTCAATAAACCTTTAGTCCCTTATAAATTGGCATATTATACCAACGTTAAAAAAAAACAATTGAACTGTACTTATTGAATTTTAAAAGCAAACTTACCAAATGGAATGGCTGTGACAAAAGTCCAAGGCGGATATAATTTGCCTAAAGAACCTCCGTGCCTCCTTGGGCGTGAGCCTCCCTTTCTTCACTAGGTAGTCAAACAGCTCACCCCCACTCACGTGTTCTAGTACTAAATACCTGAAATTCAAAATTTCATTACAGCGCCATCTATCGACTGTTGGCCAACTACACAACCGTTTACAACATTTTTAATGCCGAGCAAACGCCGTGTGGCCAGTGGCGCCCTCATTACTATTGTTGTGATTTCTAATTAACTGAAGAATTTCCTTGAAATCAGACGATGCATTTTGTAGTGCAAGTAAGAACACAATTTATGGGATACGTAACAAACTTTAATAACAATTACCCTTTGAGTAGTCAGCTTAACGGGAAAAGGTGGCCACTTTTACGTACCGTCCGATTTAAAGAAAATATTTTAGTTTATTAGAAAACACAATAAAAGTAATGAGGGCGCCACTGTACATCCGGCGTACGCTCGGCGCAGCCTTAAAGCTTGCCAGTGACGGTTTTAACAAAGGACAAATTAATCTAATATCGGTAAATCGGTTAGCGATTTCAAATAGTGTTCAAGGTTATTATTTTTCAGGTTATACTCACAAATATTTCTTGTTTTCATAAACGTCAGACAATCCTAGGACGTGTGGGTGTTCTATTAATTTCATTATAGCTATTTCTCGTTCCACCTGAAACGAAAGATTTTTATACCATTACCTGGACTATCTATTTTGAAATTGCATTGTGTTGCAATATTGAATTGTTGAAAAAACCTCTTCCTTAACCAAGAATCGAACTGGTCTAATATGACAAAACAATAAAGTCATGTTTTTTGTGATAATTTATGTCCATTTAAAAAAACCCTTCTTTATTATTTTAGCACATTTGAACAGTTCCATTCCCAATTAAAGCAGGCAAATTTCCAAACATCCATGCAGTAATAATTGTAAAAATTTAAAGTAGGTAAGTCTCCTTTGCGTAGAACTTGCTATTTCTAATAATTAAGGTAGTTGCCTTCTATGTGGCGTTCGTTTTTTCCACCATGTATTATGGATAGAGTTCCTTTGTGCAAAATTAAATTGTGCTATGTATTAGAGGTACTGTACGGTAATACTAGAGTCCAACCGTTTAATTTTGCGATTTTAACGGTACTCACCTAAGTAATTAAAAGTTAGTAATATTTAAAATTAATCAACGTACCTTCATTAACACAGATTCGCTAAGTTTTTCCCTATTGATGATCTTAATGGCGACCTTCTTCCCCGTCACGCAGTGCACGCCAAGTTTGACGAGACCTGGAATAATAAAAAAAAATACATTAGTTGCAATATAGGCATTTGACATCGTGTATACTTCAGTTTTTGTAGAATTAGAAACCACGACAACATTATATTGCGGCTCGTGAACTGTAATCTCTTTACAATTTGTACCTACTGGAGTAACAATTGATGACACGCAAATAAAGTGACATTAAAACAATTGACGATTAAATTGACGACGCGCTGGCCTAGTGGGTAGTGACCCTGCCTACGAAGCTAGCGGTCCTGGGTTCGAATCCCGGTAAGGGCGGATATTTGTGTGATGAGCGCGAATATTCGTTCCTGAGTCATGGATGTTTTCTATGTATTTAAGTATATATTTCTCTATATAAGTATTTATATCGTTGTCTGGTACCCATAGTACAAGCCTAGAGCTTAGTTTGGGACTAGGTCAATTGGTGTGAGATTGTCCTCTTTTATTTATTTATTTATTTATTTTGTTTTGCGGCTATATTGTACTGTACTATTGCTGGGTAATAAATAGTTGAACAGACGCAATATAATGTTATTGTGGTTTCTAATTAAAAAAAAACTGAAGTAGACGCGAACAAGTCATACAAAATAAAAATACCGGTAAATCTGGATAGTGATTCTCTCAACAACGACGGTCGAACGGACGAACGAGTGAATGTCCAAGCGGCGAGTTTAAGTAGTCCTGTTAGTGTGGACAAAACATATTTTAGCGCGTGCATTTTCAATTTAGCAGTATGGTTTCTGCCGATGGATTGAACGTATAAGGCTGCGTAATTGAGAATGCACGCGTTAAAATGTGTTTTATAATAAAAAATAAAAATAAATATCAGGGGAAAATGTCACACCAATCGACCTAGTCCCAAACTAAGCTCAAGGCTTGTATTATGGGTACTAGACAACGATATAAATACTTATGTAGAAAAATATATACATAAATATATAGAAAACATCCATGACTCAGGAACAAATATTCGCGCTCATCACACTAATATCGGCCCTTACCGGGATTTGAGCCCAGGACAGCTAGTTTCGTAGGCAGGGTCACTAGTGTCACTACCAATTAGGCCAGCGCGTCGACTACTTCTGACGGGACTACCTAAACTCGCCGCTGCGATTTCGCTCGTTCGTCCGCCCGTCCGTTGTTTTTGAGAGAATAAAAATGTTAAAAAGAGAACCCTTATAGTGAGACCGGTATCCGTGTCTGTCTGTCTGTCTCAGCAGTTTTTCTCTGAAACTATAGATGCTATGCTATAAACTTGGTATTTGGCATTGTATAACTTGCTTGCCTGCATGTGTTTTTAGTAAAAACCAAACGAAAATGTTTTTCTAAATATTTGGGAAGGGTTCTAGAGTAGGGGTTAAAAATTGAAAGTGATTTAATAGCAAACGGGGTGTCATATGATAGGCCTCAATCTGCAAATATTAAAACTATTTTTTTCGTTTTTTTCCGTAGCGTAATAGACAAAATAAATAGGTAATAATATAATTCCCCCCTTATCTTCTATCTAGGACGGGCTATGTGCGGAAAAAGGAGTCCATCACCATAACCATAACCATAGCCATAACCATAACCCCCCTTATCTTTGAATCACACCTTTGATCTTGATAAAGTAGTATAAATAAAGTAGGTATGATAAATAAGTTGTAAAAAAGTGCAGTCGGCCAGAAAAGCTTATCTCTTTTTTTTTATGGCATAGAGATGACAAACGAGCACACAGGCCACCTGATGGTAAGTGGAAACTGTGACACATAGACATTCGCATTCACAAGACTGCAGAGCAATCCTAAGACTGCAAATGCGTTGCCAACCCTGAGGACTAAGATAGAATGCCTCTATGCTAGTCATTTCACCGGCTGTCTTATCCCCAAACCGGAACACAACAATGCGAACACTGCTGTTTGGCGGTAGGTTAATGGATAAGACGGTGGTAGCGATCCGGACGGACCCTGCACAAGGTCCTACCACCCGCAAAAACTGTTTTTTTTTTTTACAGAAACGTAGGTTACTAGTATCTTATCTATCAATCAAAATACCAAAAAATACCCATAGAGTTCGTAGCCATTTTCGGATATAAAAAATACGTATTTATTTTGCAACAACGAGTAGCCCCCTCTTAGGATTTTGTAAATACTTATCTGTCTCTACCAGTAATTCTTAAAACAAAACCAAAATCTTAAGAAAAATCGCCGAAATAAACTCAACAGTCAGTCGTTGCGTGAACAATAAATTGTCCGCCATTTTGCGTACCCTATTGGGTCGGCTCCATAGGAGGAATGTAGGAAAACATAGATCCTGTGTAGCCAAATGTCAAGCGTACCACCTTTTTCTTCTGTGTACAACACAGCTTGTAGCCAATATTATTGATAAACCACACATCACTGACCGCAAACTTACGCACGCAGTCACACACTGACACACCTAAAAAGTGGTACACTTTTGAAATCCAATCGAAAGCGGTCATATATATAGACGACTCTTATTGACAAACGGCGTTAGTAACAGGTGCGAAGAGTACTATTCTATTAGCAGTTTTTATACTCTATGCTTTCGTACCTCTATAGTTAGCTCTAAGTATGTTATTTCCCATCGACAATAACCTGTAGGCCGTCTGTCGACCTACATGCATTGAAATGTCCGGATGCGACCTCTATGCCTTTTTGCGACCCATTTCTGCCTTCAAAACCGTTGAGACTGTTTCCGCTTTTGGATTTGTTAAATTAATATTTTTATGAGAAATGGGTTGGTGTTCGAAGAATGTGGTTGCTCTAAAGTTGAGTCCAGAATTAGGCGAACTAACTTGACAGCCGAAAATGTTGAAGATGTCGCCAGAGTTATGTCGATATAAGCTTGTGCCTTCTATAAATATGATTATCTTTATATTTTATCAAGTAAATGTCGTCCAAACTTTCACAGTCTTACTTGCCAAATAAAGGCGAACTACAGCAATTTTTATGATATAAGTACTATGATCTGAAGGATGTACGGTTTAAAGCGGATATTTACGATACTTACTCCTCAAATTAAGAATAAAATACAAAAATAATGTTGTTACTACAACAGGCCATTGTGATCCTTTTAGGTGGCTTCTGTCGGGCTAGGACGGTACATTTCATTTACTATACATATAGCATTCATGCCTTTCTTTTAGTTTTCGAGAAATAAAAAATAATAATTAAAATATGCACTAAAATACGGAACCCTCCGTGCGCTAGTCCGACTCGTACTTGACCCGTTTTAAATTTGATATTACTTATTTATTCTTCAAATCAAATCAAATCATATTTATTTGCTAGAACAGTATAACATACAGCAGATGTTCAAGAATTAGGAATCCATTGTGTTCAGTCTGCATGCAAGCGTGCAAATATTAGAAGTTAATAAAAAAAAAACTAAAATACAATTATCATATACAAATAAAAACATTCAAATTATAATAGACATTATTGTAGACACCCTAGCCTCGTCACACCTCCGCGGAACGGTAATTAAACCAGGCGCGGCGGCTGAGGCGGCCGAAAGCATGAAGAAAAATAAGTACAAGGGTCTCGGTGCGGAATATCACTTCGTTCCTTTCGGCGTCGAGACCCTTGGTCCGTGGGGACCCGGTGCTATTAGCCTTTTTAAGGAGTTATCAAAAAGGCTAATAGAAACCAACGGAGACCATAGAGCTGGCAGCTTCCTCGGCCAACGCTTAAGCATTGCTGTACAACGAGGAAATGCTGCCAGCATCTTTGGTACTTTGCCACGGGGGCCCTTTCTTAGTATTTAGTTTTTATTTAGTTTTAATTTTATAGTATTTAGTTTAGTGATAAGTAGGTTTTATTTTAGTTTTAATTTATTGTAAATTTATTTGTCCTGTAATTGTTTATGTGCAATAAAGGTCAATTATAATTCAATAAATATTAACATTCATAAATAACATACCGTAAAAACACAACCATTAATTATTAGAAGTAAAATAGTCATATTTCCTTAGCATCTATTTAGGTCACAATAATTCATAAATTCATTTATATTATAAAAACATTTGTGTAAAAGCCATTTTGTCAATTTGTTTTAAAAAAAAAAAACCCGATAATAATGTTAGGTCGTGAGGTAAGAGTTATACACATATTAAAAACATTTTTTTATACATGTATTTATGACAGGAAGGCCTATACTGTTGCAGTTTTTTTTTCTTTTTAAATAAAATTAATATTAACGTTCTAAAAGTACCTATTACGGTAGTAGGTTCTTACTAGCCGCAGTTTTTGCTGTTTCCTGACAGATTTGATATGATGAATATTCAATGTATTCAAATGAAGTGTCATGTCGGTTGCTTTTTAGGGTTCCGTACCCACAGGGTAAAAACGGGACCCTATTACTAAGACTGCACACTGTCCTTCTGTCTGTTACGAGGCCTTATCTCATCATGACATGAACCGTGATAGCTAGACAGTTGAAATTTTCACAGATGATGTATTTATGTTGCCGCTATAACAAAAAATATATATATATTTAAGGGGGGCTCCCATATAATTAACATATTTTTTTGCTGTTTTTTGCTCGATATTAATAACGACAACAACGTAGATACTTGAAATATTGACAGAATATTTAATTTATTATTCCGGATCACTTCGTTTACCCGAATTTCATTTGCCATAATTGTGTCACTTGCCATAATGTTAATTTGCCATAAAGCATTTTTTTCTGAAACTGTAAACCTTTCAGGTAATTTTTACATGCCATCGTATAGAGCCCAATAGGTTAGGTTAGGTTTGTTTTATAACAATTCTGAATAATTCACGATTTCAGAAAAAATGCCTTTATGGCGAATTAATATTATGGCAAGTTATAGAATTATGGCAAATGACTTTCAGGCAAACGACAGAGAACCTTATTATTCACTTTTTTTATATTTTTTATAAAAGCGTGAGTTTATGTATGTATGTATGTATGTATTTTTTATAGATAATGGTACGGAACCCTTCGTGCGCGAGTTCCACGCGCACTTGTCTGGTGTTTTGTCGTCACATTGACATAGACGCTAAGTAAAAACTATAATTTTGGATTTTCTGCCAAAGGCATATATATTTCGCTGATTTGCTAATATGTTACCAGTGTCTAACGTTTCTACTTTTCATTAGTAAGGAAGGAGCCTCTACCGAATCTCACCCATTAAGGTAGGTTCATATAAAAATACATACATACATACATACATACATAAGCTCACGCCTTTATTCCCAGAGTGGGGTAGGCAGAGCTACAGAATTAGTAACAGCTCTAAAAACGGTTACGTATCAGAACGCCTAAAATTAATATGCCTAATTTGAAAATACCTAAGGTCGAAATACCTAATTTTTAAAATACCTAAATGGTTTCGCCTAAAGATTGAAAGACCTAAGTTTACAATACCTAAATTTAAATTCCCTAACAGACTAAATACCTAATGGATGAAATACCTAATGCATGAAGTACCTAATGAACGATACACCTTTTAAGTCAATATTCCTATGTACAGAATACCTATTCTTGAAATACCTAAAGTGCATTAAACTAGACTTTAAAAAAGGTAAAATGCTGCGACCGCAAATTGAATTGAACGGGCAGCTAGTTAGGAACCTATAAAGTTTACGCGCTAAAATGTGTTTTTCCGACCGAACGCCGTTTTTGAGAAAACCACACCTCTGACCTTCTGCTAATGTTTGTGTATGTTTTTTTTGTATACCTAATATGGAAAACTAGTTATATTTTCTGATATAAATAATTTAAATTTAATTTGAATATTTGTTAGGTTAGGTTAGAGTTGCGTCAAGGCGCGAAGCGCCATAACTACGCGGAATAGGAGCTCCGCGTAGCGAGGCTCCGTCGACTTGTTCGTAAACTTCTTTATCCGACTACAAACAAGGAGGAAATTCTATGTTATGTAAAGAAGTATACGAACAAGTCGACGGAGCTCCGCTACGCGGAGCTCCTACTCCGCGTAGTTATGGCGCTTCGCGCCTTGACGCAACTCTAACCTAACCTAACCTATAAATAAAGACGAAATTGACCTAATTTAGCAGATTAGTTTGCATGACCTTGATTTAAACTTATAATAATGTATAAATTAGTTATACCTAGAGGCTCTAAGCATGGATTTGTATGTTGAACTTGGAAATGTCTACTTTTGGTACATCATCCATGAGGTATTTCATCCATTAGGTATTATACACTTAGGCGAAATTATCGTTAGGTATTTAAAAATTAGGTAATTCAAGCTTAGGTATTTTGTCATTAGGGAAATCAATTTTAGGTAAATCATCCATTAGGTATTTCGTCCATTAAGTATTATTCACTTAGGCGAAATGACCGTTAGGTATTTTAAAAATGAGGTATTTCGACCTTAGGTATTTTGAAATTAGGCATATTAATTTTAGGCGTTCTGATACGTAACCCATAAGCTCACGCCTTTATTCCCAGAGTGGGGTAGGCAGAGCTACAGAATTAGTAACAGCTCTAAAAACTTGTTAATAATTCTGTAACAACATTTTGCACACCTAGGCTAAGATGTTTACTAGTGTATTAGTGACAGGTTGCAAGCCCATCTCCTAACCAGTACTACACGCCTTTATTCCCTTATGTCGGGTTCCTATATTCAAACCGTGGATAGATAAGGCTTACTTCGGGTTAAAATTTGACATTTGCCCATACAAAATGTGTCAAATTTTAATCCTTAGTAAGCCTATCTGTCCGCGGGTCGAATATTATTATAGCAACCGGCCATTAGTCGTCTCTTACGACATCCACGGGAAGACATGGAGTGGCACTATTCTTACCCGGCAACCACGCGCAAATACATCGGTAAAAATATAATTTTAAGCAAAAATCTAATCAAAAGAAATTATGGCCCTCTTGTTAACTTACATTTTGACCGATTTATTTTGGTTATGAACTAGGCAATTGTAGGTACGATTTTTTTTTGGAAATTTTCGGCTATAAATCACAAAGTAGAAGTACGTCACTAGTTTTACAATGTGCAGTCTGAGCCCGTCCATATGACACTCCGTTTGCTATAATCAAATTACTTTCATTTTTCAACCACCCCCCCCCATTCCCCTATTCTAGACCTCTTTGAAACATTTACATACATACATTAAATCACGCCTGTTTCCCAGAGGGGTAGGCAGAGACCACTTCTTTCCACTTGCTACGATCTTGACAAATTTCTTTCGCTTCTTCCACATTCATACATCGAGTCATGCTCACAACACAAAACATGATATTCTGAAAAATATCATAAAAGCAAAACATCGTATTCGCAAATCATCATAATAGCAAAACATCACATTATCAAAATATAACTATTATTAGGACATGAAGTAGAGAGCGTCGTTGGAGCTCCGCCGCCGCGGAGCTCCTATTTCTGAGTGGTTTGGCCCTCCGGGCCTGCTATTTTTTTTATTTTTTTTTTGACAATCTCACACCAATTGACCTAGTCCCAAACTAAGCTCTAGGCTTGTACTATGCGTACTAGACAACGATATAAATACTTATATAGAGAAATATATACATAAATACATAGAAAACATCCATGACTCAGAAACAGATATTCGCGCTCATCACACAAATATCTGCCCTTACCGGGATTCGAACCCAGGACCACTAGCTTCGTAGGCACCCTTCACTACCCACTAGGCCAGCGCTATAAATCTAACATAACCTAAACCTACCGACGACTTTATAACAAAACCCGACTATTTGTAAATGTTTTGCGAGTATGCTCTTTTACGAATGGGATATTCTGTAGAGTAACGGTAATTAAGACTATAGTTACCTGTTTGTCCTTTTCCCAAGGTTTTTTCCAATCTGAAGGGCCCAACATACTGGTAGGCCTCCGTGGAGGTTGTGGCTCCAGACTCCATGCTCATGCCTCACTTCCGGTCAGAATAAATCATAACGCTCTATGGGACTCATTTTGGACGCAAACCGTTGTGAGTCTGTGGTTTTTGCTTTTTAATTTTGTCATAACGTAAATTCATACACTGGAAATTTGTTAGTTTCGAATCGTATTTTACAAGTTGCAAATTATGAAAATTTCAAGCGTGTTCGAATTTCAAAATTTGCGAATTGCTTAGGTATAGTCTTTATTATTTCTAGCGAGCCGATCTTCTACACAAAGGCCATTGTTAGTGTACAATACTATTATCTTTCTTTGTGTCCGTAACCGCAAGCATACATACAAAAAAGTTAGAACTACATTGAATGTCTATAGAATTATCAACCCTATCCTCTTAGCCCGTAGGTTTAAAATGTAAAGTGTCAGGATACAGATATGTCTTTATTATCTGGCGACAGAAGATGGTAATGTTGTGTAGGGAATAAGACCGGTCCAAATAATAAAGACATGTCTGTATCCTAACACTTTACATTTTAAACCTACTGACTAAGAGGATAGGGTTGATAATTCTATGGACATTCAATGTAGTTCTAACTTTTTTGTATGTAATCGGCTTGCGGTTACGGACACAAAGAAAGATAATAGTATTGTACATAAACAATGGCCTTTGTGTAGAAGATCGGCTCGCTAGAAATAATAAAGACTATACCATTGGTTTTGGAAAAGAACACTATTTAATGTAGTGTACAGAAAATGGAATACTTTCTGCACGAATTGCATAAAATAGTGTGCCTAAATCATTTGCCTTTTAAGTCAATGCCTTAACAATCCGATATAAAAAAAATTATAACCACGTCAGGTTATCAATTTCATTAAGGCCCTGTCATCGGCTGAGCCGGCTCCGGATCCTAGAGCTGGTGCTTACCTCTCTCAACGGATTGTGCTGGCTATCCCAGCCAGTGTCATTTAGTTTTTTTCATCACACTTGCTCGTAAATAGTGTCCTAACATGCTAGAAAAATCGACCGTAAATCCAAAATAATACCCGCGGGCCTTTTTTTACCATTACGTAACTAAAGTGCGTAATAGCTTTTTTTTTTAAATATTATACGTGGACTCAAACTATCACAATACGTCAGGACCCCAATTCTTGTGCCATTCGATATGAAGTTTAATTCGAGATGAAATGTCAGTTGAATACTATTTCCTAACAATCTCGCATAATAAACTATTGATCTCATATGTCACTAGAATCGGACTCTGAACACGTTTGACATTATCTGTGGTAAGCCACAGACAATGATGTAGTCTGCCGCTAATAAGTTAAAAATATGATCTTTTGTCTGATTTTATTTCATTTCCTCGCAATTGTGATGAAAAACGTTGTATGTTACACGGGTGGTAAAGGAAATACAAAGCTCGAGTCATTAAAGCCCTCAGCCTACGGCTTCGGGCTTCTAACAGACTCTCGTTTGTAATTCTTTCTTTACCACCCTTAATACACAATGTACTATAAACCAATCGCGTCACTGGCACATCACGTGACATTTCGTATCACGTCATCTACCAGTGTTAAAGACTACGCCGAGCGTACGCCGGATGTACAGTGGGGCGCCGCCACTCCTATTATTGTGTTTTCTAATAAACTTAAGTATTTTCTTGAAATTGGACGGTAGGTTTTTGTACTACGAATGAAATCACAACTTATAGGGTATCACATAGGGTCACATAGTTTAATAACTTCCCCTCCGAGTTATCAACTTAACGGAAAAAAGTGGCCACCTTTTCTGCAAGCTGACTACTCAAAGGGTAATTGTTGTTAAAGTTTGTTACGTATCCCATAAATTGTGTTTTTACTTGCGCTACAAAAACGTATCGTCTGATTGCAAGGAGATTCTTTAGTTAATTAGAAAACACAATAATAGTAATGAGGGCGCCACTGGACGCTCGGCGTTTGCTCGGCGCAGTCTTAAACACTAAACGAAGAGAAACGCTAGCTACCGCCTAGCGTAGTGTTTCTTGCCTGAGCCCTCTGCTAGAGAAGGCCCCCCCCCCTTCTCTAGCAGGCAGTTCTTTTTATAAGTAGTTGTGTTTGGATTACCATTATTTAAGTGGCTTCGTTTTCTTATCATTTTAATATATTTTAATATTATTTCTGTCTAAATAAAAATAAATAAAGAAGTATAACTGTAGATAGGAAAATCGTTGTCTGCTCGCATTTGTAACGACTTTATAGTTAACGAATGAACGAAAAATCTTCATGCTATTTTTTTTTACTTTTGCACATTACATTAGGTAATAAAAGAGATAAGATAATTGTCTCACAACGTCCGAGAGCAGTAGCTATCTGGTTAACATGTTGGAAGACCGCCAAATGGGATATTTTAGCGATCTCGCTGGTGATGTAACCTTAAAAATAACTTGTAACTTTTAAAGTCCAGAATAATCTTAGATGAAGCCTTTTGTGAATAGTTTCACTGTTCATTCGATTATTTGACTCAAGGCTGATTTTTCAATCGCAAGATAACACTATCTGTCAGGTAACTTGTTGTCCTTATCTGTCTTATGACAAAGAAAAGGACAGAGCTACAATTTACCTGATAGATAGTGTTATCTGGAGATCGAAAAATCAGCCCTTACAATAGTGGATTGTAAACCAACTGATTAAAGGCATAAAGCCAAGCTAAGCGAAGCTAATAAACTAATAGGATAATAGTTAATTAATATTTCACACCGACGACGACATTTTGACGCATGGTGACTTTTACCCCAGTTAAAAACACTTTCCATTTCATGTCGATTATGAGGAAACTTGATCATAAAACTTATGAACAAGACTCCGTATAATTTTACCAAAGAGTATGCAAGTTTAACATGGGGCCAGTACATTACAGGCTTAGTTTTTTTTAATAATCGCACTACTGAGAGGTTGTATAGGTTTCTGCTACTGCACAAGTGACAGTTCTTTTTTCAAATTACTTTTGTTCCTAGGGTTGTTGCATCACTTTCAACGACTTATTCTAATTTCTAAGATAATGGCCTGCCTACATACTTTCACAGAATGAGACGTCAAAAATAAGTAATAGTTAGAATTAGGACAGTAGTATAATAAAGGTCGGGATCGTATCATAATATGTAAAGTTCAAAATACATAAAGGCTCATAATTCATAATACGTACCGTACCTAATGGTCGCTATAAATCATAGTTTTATTTCTAAAACCGTAAACTTTTCAAAGTTTTTTTTAAAGGCCTTCTATCTGTCCTTTTTCGTTGTGTCACGAATAAATTATATTTTTTCTTTCATTATTGCAATGTGTTAGACTGCGCCGAGCGTACGCCGGATGTACAGTGGCGCCCTCCTTACTATTATTGTGTTTTCTAATAAACTAAAATATTTTCTTGAAATTGGTTGGTAGCTTTTTGTACTACAAATGAAAACAAAACTTATAGGTTATATCTCATAGTTTAATAACAATTCAACTGCGAGTTATCAACTTAACGGAAAAAAGTGGCCACCTTTTCCCGTTAAGCTGACTACTCAAAGGGTAATTGTTATTAAAGTTTGTTACGAATCCCATAAATTGTGTTTTTACTTGCGCTACAAAAACGTATCGTCTGATTGCAAGGAAATTCTTTAGTTAATTAGAAAACACAATAACAGTAATGAGGGCGCCACTGCATGGGCGCTCGACGTTCGCTCGGTACAGTCTTAAGCTGTAGGTAAATCTGGATGGTGTGTGATGAATGCACGAGTGAGAGCATGTATGACTGTATCTCTCCAGTGTAAAATAATATTTTGCTGACATCTTTCATATCTTCATCTAAGAGTTTTAATGTATTTTATCGTGCAATAGTTTTTTGATATAATGCTGTATGATTTTAATTAACAAGTAAATATCAAAGTACGGGCCTCTAAAAACTATCAACGCCATTGCCCTTTAACGGGAATTGAACTTTTGAACTCACGACCTTGGCTCCAAATAAACAATAGTAAGTATATTCGATTTCTTTTATAGGTAAATTACCATTGTCTTGTGTATATGTATACGTTGAAGTAATATAATTATGTTCAAATCGATATTTCCCTCCTTTTCACTCGCCATTCAATACCAACACGAGAGAAAGCGATAGAGCTCAGCAAACGGAACTGTCACACAATGAAATGAAATGAAAAAAATGAAATGACTCACGCCTTTATTCCCAGAGTGGGGTAGGCAGAGCTACAGAATTTCCAACAACTATAAAAACTTTTTGATAATTCTGTAACCACACTTTGCACACTTAGGCAATTTTTTTTTTTGTTTGTGAGATATATTCATGAGAACCAAATGTTTAGGGGTCGCACGCCATATATACAGTCACGAGATTAAATTTGGTACCCACCTTAGGTCCAAAGTCAATCTGACATTCTACAACACTAAGATTGACTTTTCTAAAAGTTACAAATGACTTGACATCTCTAATGACATTGACGACTTCAAGAATATTTTTCTTGAAATGGGTCCCAAATTAACGCTCGTGACCGGGCAAGGGTTTTTTATTATTCGATAAAAAACGAATCTGTGTACCTATATAAAAGAAGAAACTAAGTAGGTAGCTGAGTGACCTAGGGACTCGAAATTAATTGCCCCCCGCTCCTAGTATTATTGATTGATTTTCGGACAGGTCACTAAATAACCTATTTTACTGCAAATCAGCTCTGCTAAGCCTCAAGAAATGTGTTAAAGCCTATATAACCTAAACGAATATTTCAGTCATATTTAGACTACGGGTTTTAATTAATGAAAAACAACATAAAATAATACAACAACCATAACACAGTAATTGAAAAAGAAAACTAAAATTAAATAAAACTAACTCTAAATATATAAATTAACTAAAACATTGAATCTAAGAATGGCCCTGCAGCATTGTACCAAAGATGCTGGCAGCATTTCCTCGCTGGATGGTTAAACCTTATACGTTGAGCGAGGAAACTGCCAGCTCTTCGGTCTCCCGTGACGTCAGTGAGCCTCTTCGAAACTTCTTTGAAGAGGCTCCGAGCGCTAGGACCCCACGGACCAAGGGTCTCGACGCCGAATGGAATAAACATTATATTCTGGGCCGAGACATATTATATAATTTAAACTTGTATCTGTATACTTAGGTTAAGACTTGAATATTGTATGCCCGAAAAGGGTAAAACTGTTGATACTGCCTAAACATTACCTATGATCCTTATACCTACACAGTTTTAAACAATAAATTATTCTTATTCTTATTCTTAAAACAATTCTAAAACCCAACTGCTGTTTGGATAATGTCGTCAAAGTAATGTTACTTATCATGTACTAGCGACCCGCCCTCGCTTCGCTTCGGTTTATGTGAGTTTTCGGTAACACCCGTACATAAAACAAAGTTTATTATACATGAAAACCTTCCTCTTGAATCACTCTATCTATTAAAAAAAACCGCATCAAAATCTATTGCGTAGTTTTAAAGATCTAAGCATACATAGGGACAGACAGCGGGAAGCGACTTTGTTTTATAATATGTAGTAGTGATATATTTATTATCGGATCACTTCGTTTACCCGAATTTCATTTGCCATAATTGTGTCACTTGCCATAATGTTAATTTGCCATAAAGGTATTTTTTCTGAAACTGTAAACCTTTCAGGTAATTTTTACATGCCATCGTATAGAGCCCAATAGGTTAGGTTAGGTTTGTTTTATAACAATTCTGAATAGTTCACGATTTCAGTAAAAATGCCTTAATGGCGAATGAATATTATGGCAAGTGATAGAATTATGGCAAATGACTTTCGGGCAAACGACAGAGAACCATTTACTATTTCGCCAATTTTAATATAGCCTGTGACACTAGTGGTTAAGACGAATCTAACCACGTATATGTAATATCGATTTAGCCGTTTAGAAGCAACAAGGGAACATAGAGTCGGACATGGTTCCCCTATGGAATTGATCCGAATTTTCGTTTATCCTAAAGCCATTTCTGCTTATTATTTGTTGTGTTATAATACATACAGGACAGACATATTATCCTCCTTTTAGGATTGGCCGCAGTCGCAACAGAAAAACCAATATCTTTTTGCAGCATTCGCATATCCTGAAATGTATACCTAGTTGGAAAGGCCTAAGCCTCATGAAGGTGTTTCTTTACTTTATCAAATAAGTATACTTTCCAACGGTAACGCAGCGACATTACTTATAGTCTAGGTATTATTTTGAACTCTAATTTAATAAAATCTTTAAATCCAAGGTTTGTTTATACTTTAATAAATCTTATGATATTTACGACATGAAACCCTTAATTTATGTGTGCTCGACACGCACTTGAGTTTTTTGTATAATTAAGTTTTATTTATTTAATGGCGTCTACATAATAACGTAATTTTGCCAATGTCAAGTGTATATAAGCAACGTTGTACGGTGAATCCTATCCTGTCGTCGAAGTCTTCCAGTCATAGTCGTGCCCCTTGAAGATGGCGAGCAACCACTTCAATGGCTTGGTGTGATCATGACCGAACTCATTTGGAACCATCTTTTCACTGTTATTTTATTCAATGCAAGTTGTTCATCAATGTTACAAGTTGTCCAACAAAACTGCCCTGGATTTGCGAACCACAATCAACGGTAAAATAATTTACAAAAAATTAAATAAATGGACGGATGTTTTCAGAATGACGGCCCGTCAACGACCAAAAAATTTAGGTATGAAATTAAAATGGGCTGTCATATTGGTTTTAATGTTGGCATTATGTGTCTTAACGAGTGTTAATTTGGGACCCATGTCAAGAAAAATACGCTTCAAGTCGTCAATGTCACTATACAGATGTCAAGTCATTTGTAACTTTTAGGAAACTCAACGTTATTGTTGTAGAATGTCAGATTTACTTTGGACCTAAGGTGGGTACTAAATTTTATCTCGAGACTGTACTTACTTGGTGTGTTGGAAAACGTAGCTACTCGTATGTCAAAAGGTTAGCTAAGTGCGGGGTTAACAAACCCTACTTAATTAAATATTTCTTTACTTACGTAGTATTGTAGTAGTAATAAGTTGCTTAGTTGTTTGATCGCTAAAGAGTTTTTTAGGTTATTTTATACTTAAATAAATTATAGTAACGACTATTATTAAATTAACACGAAGACTATTTTTTATTACAAATTTTCGTACAAAAACAGTATCACAGAACAATCGAGATTTTGTTAAAATGTTTCAGCCATTTTTTCGTACAAAATATGATCCGATTTTGACTTGTATGAACGGAATGAGAGGAAATATATTTCAATAATACCTAACATGAATGATTTAAGTAGTTTAATTTAGTGATTATCTAGATAGAGATATTTTAATGTCCTTCACTAGAAGTATCTTGTAATATGCAGTACCTACTACCTATTGAGCGAACTTGTACTGTTGTCTATGCAAAGATAGTTAAAAATAGATACCACCCACGTCTGTTTGTAATCACCATCGATCTGCAAAACCTCAATACCTTTTACTACCTACATAAATAAACAGTACCTTCGTATTTTTTAGTTATAAAATGTATTTTCTTCGCGTCCGAAAATAATGGTGTCAGAAAATGTAGTTAATCTGTGGCCCATGAGAGTATTTAAATTTTGAATTAGGAACGAAAAGTTGCACTTTCATAAATCGAACGCGTTCTCAATTGATTTTCCGCTTGTTTTTTTTTAATTTTCGCTTTGTTAAGGCATTGAAGTTTCTGCTCGGCTTTGAATTTCATTGATTTTATCACTGCTTGCACTTACTAAAAATAAATCACACTAAGTATATAAATATATGTACACTGTAATAACACTTTCCGCATTCACCGTCAGAACGTCACAAGAAAATCAATAGAATCTGTCTTCACTTAACGCTCTAATATAAACAATTTTAACAACGTGCACTAATGTAACGTAGCACCTTTCGTACAAAAACATTGCACTTAATATATTTTTTATTTAAAAAACTAGCGCGTTACATAATAATTGTGAATTTGGAATGTTTTCGGTGCGGCACCGTACGCGACCGTCGGGGGAGGTCGGCAAACATCGGGAGGGTTCGCGCGAGGGTGAAATGAGTGAGTCATTATATTCGTAGGGGGGTGCTTTTCCGATTCGTTTTACGCTAGCAACTTATTCTGCGTTCCGTTTTTTTTTATATAATAATGTTTGAAATAGTGTTTGGAATAAAAAACAAATTAATTAATAAGTAAGTAGTGAATAAATATAATTATGATAATTTTAAAACCTAACTCTATTGTCAGTGGTTTAAAGTTTAAGTTTTTTTTTACGAAGGAGCCTGTAATATAGATAGTAATAATACTATTTAGAATAAAATATTGATGCTCTATAAAGTTTGCCTGTTAAAACAATATTACTTCAATATATATATATTAATATATTAATATTATTTCATTTTAAAATAGCCAGCAATACGCGTACCAACGGGGTCGCTCAACAATCGACGCAGCCCGCGACGTTATAGCTGGAGTGACGGGGCACCTGGACGGGCGACGGCAGGTGGCGGCTATATTCTGCGACCTGTCGCGCGCCTTCGAGCTGGTGAGCCACCCCCTCCTGTTGGCAAAACTTGATCACTATGGCGTCTGCGGCAACTTTCACAAAGTGATTAGATCATTTTTGGATACCCGTAAACAACTAACGGTGGTGCACGGGTCAAGGTCTGATTTATTGGAGCTTGGTCCCTGCGCTGTCCCTCAAGGTTCCGTAATGGGAAACAACCTATTTATTTTGTTAATGAACGACTTCACCACGGCTGCTAATGAAGCGGAGTTTGTACTATTTGCTGACGACGGGTGTGTTATTGTCTCCGCTGGGAATTATTCTGAATTAAAATTAAAATTACAAACTGTAATGAATAAAATTTCATCCTGGTTCTCAGCTAACGGCATGGTTCTGAATGTGGAGAAAACCAATATAATTCACTTTAGTCTTAGGGGCGTCACCGATCACACATTAAATATTACATGTAACAACCAACCTGTACCTCAGGTCAATCAGGTCACGTACTTAGGGCTATCAATCGACGCCGGTTTAAAGTGGTCACCCCACATTGACACCCTGTGTCACCGGCTATCCTCTGCATGCTTCGCTCTCAGCAGACTGCGCCCGAGCCTCCATCCAACCAATGTTAAAAAAGCCTACTACGGCTATTTCAACTCCCTCGTATCATACGGTATAGATCTATGGGGCTCCGCCGCTGAGCGTGATCGAGTGTTTAGACTTCAAAAAAAAGCGGTGCGCGTCATCGCTGGTGTGTGCTGGGATCACCCTGCTAGAGACTTGTTCAGAGAGCACAAGATATTAACCTTACCCAGCCTTTACATATTGGAGGTCGCGAAGTATGTTAGGAGTCACATCGCGCAGTTCCGCACCAACGCTGACGCGCACGGCTCCAATACCAGAAGGAGACATGAGCTGTCCCTGCCCCTTACGCGACTTGCTAAGTCTAAAAAATGTCTTAAGTTTATTGGTCCTAAGATTTATAATAGAATCCCTCCAGCCATTAAAGAAGCAACTAGTTACGGGTCCTTTGTAAGATTGCTGAAGGCGAAATTGATTACCGATGCATTGTATTCCATTGACGAGTTTTTTGTAGTGTGAAACGTGACATTGACATGTAGACAATATTTAATTAATTAATTATAATAATCAAATAATGTGTAACAATTGAATTTTATATATGTAATGGAGTAATAATAATGTAACTAATAATCAAATTGACTTATAAAATGTAATATTTTATGAATAAATGTTTGAATTGAATTGACTTAATGTTTTTTTTTGAAAAATAACTCCGTATCACTCAAGTTAAAAACCGTAAATGCAGCTATTTTTGTTTTGTAAAGTACCTACGGGTGCTGTTTGTGGGGTCCGTCTGTTCACGTTTGCAAGGACTTGTTTTTTAAATAAATTATTCTAGTTATGGCTTTTGACGTAGAGACCTCGTCGTGTTGTTCTCATAGTTTTTTTTTATCAAGTTTAAGGTTTATTGACCTTACATTTGTAAAAAAAATTTTTTGGTATTTTTAAGAATTTATTATTTATTACTTTATTACCTAATGTAACTTACTTTACTTAATGTAACTTAGTTTTAAGTAAGTACTATGTTTTTATAATTGAAAAAATGACCTTCTGCTGGAGTTTCTTGCGGCGCTTCTTCTCCGCAATGATGGTCTCGTCCGAAGCGCTGGTAGACTCACCCTATATTACCGACGTGTAAAAGAGCCCTCATGTGGCCTATTTACTGAATAAATTTTGAATTTTGAATTTTGACCTAAAGTAATGTCTTATACACCGTGTTTTTATTGATTTACGATAACTTCGGCATATTGTTAGGTACACGTATAGAAACTACGTGGTACATTAGATTTTCCAATATTGCAAAAAAAAAAATTTTTTTGTTTAGAACAAAGTAATTAAATGTTTTGTCTTCAATCATTCTAAAAGGGTCTTTAGAGTTAACTCATAGTTAGTGTCAAATACGTCAAGTCAGCGTGACATACACACACACAAGTAAAGATAACACTTGACAGGTGCACGATTGCTTGACTTGGCGGGAAGTATCTTGCTTACTGTGTAAGAGGTCACCGGTTCGATTCCCAGGTGGGTCTCTTTTATTTATTAGAGATTTTTTTATAAGTTCATATTTTAATTACCCAGTATTTAACAATAACGTGCGTATCATAATTACATTTTAGGATAGTTACATTTTTATCGTCGGTTGAGTGCAAACAAGCACCCTAAAATAACAAAACAAAGTGAAAATGTCTTTATTTCTTAAATGGATTTAGCAGATTGCTCTAATTTTTAATATTCTCATTCATCATAACTAATTACTTAATGGTTTATAAAATGAAAAAATTCGTTGCGTTGTTTAAAATAATTTTATTTAAAATTTAGAATAAATGGCCGCACAAACATCAACAGTCATTTTATTTATTAGGCACCTTATGATTTATTACAATAAAAAACCTAGCATTACTTAAAACTGTAAAAAAACATATCAACGGTATCAAACAATGAGTATAAAAACAAATATCGTGCGTATTTACAACGGATTTCACAAAACTGTTTAGAAATCCTTCAAGCGGCATGGTCTGCAGATCATAAGTTATCACAAAGAACGAAATCACCTTCTGTTGAGTAACAACTTTTCAAGTATTTAATTCTAGGTGTACAAATAAACATACGGGCACTTTTAACACAGGATTAGCCAAGCAAAGAACGATACTGTGGGTGACCGAGGCAGAAAAAACAAGAGCTTTGAATAGTCAATTATGTACGTGTCTCAAACAATTTTTTTTCTAAAAGAGCACGAAATTTGGTCAGAACATCTTCGTCCGCGTGGAGCTCGTTTAAACTGTTCCCGAGGGATCAGTGTAGCCTTTATTCATCCTGAAAGTCCGTTCTAACTATTGGTGACACAATGTTTGAAATCGGCACAGTAGTTTTTGAGTTTATCCATTACAAACATACACACATACAAAAATACAAACCTCTCCTCTTTATAATAATAGTTAATATGTTTATCCTGAAAGTCCCTTCTAACTATTGGTGAAAGAATTTTTTAAAATTGGCACAGTAGTTTTTGAATTTATTCATTACAAACGTACACGCACATAATCATTGGATAGCTACATTATTAATACGTTAACCAAAGAACCTTTTATGATAGCTAAGTACCTAATGTGAATGTTTGAACCATCAAGAAGCCTAAGCTATTCAACCTAAACAACCAAATTAAATTTATTTAAACTAATGTGAATGATTTTCAAAATGACCACCTTCATGCTCTAAACAAAGGTGTAATCGTGTGCGTATCTGACGATTTAAATTAACTTCAGTAGCACGCATGTCATCAGCTACTTCCCGAATCCTTATGAGTAAATCTTCTCGTGTTGAAATTGGTTTTGAATATACACGCTCTTTAAGAGTTCCCCAGACGTAAAAGTCCAGGGGCGTTAGATCGGGAGACCAAGGACACCAAGCAAGGGTTGGACTACCGCGTCCAATCCACCGGCCGGCGAAATTTGTATTTAAATATTCGCGTACGCGAAGAGCAAAATGTGCAGGTGCCCCATCATGCTGTATCCAATGTGTACGTAGCGTTTGTAATGGTAATTCTTCAAAGTAATCCATAGAATGGAGAGATTGTAAAAATTCCAAGTAATTTTCACCGTTCAGTCTGCTTGGAATTTCTATGGGACCTATCAGTTGGTTATTTAAAATTCCTGCCCACATATTGACCGAGAACTCATGCTGAAAAGAAGACTCTCTGGCTAGTTTAGGGTTGTGCTCTGACCAATGATGGAAGTTTTTTGTATTCATAATACCTGCTCTTGTAAATTGTGCCTCGTCCATCCACAATATTTTCCCGATGAGTTGTGGATCTTCTGTCAAAAGTGCGTTCATTCGTTGGCAGAATGCAATTCGTGAAAAGTTATCGTGCGACAAAAGGCCTTGCACTTTGCGATAATGATATGGATGTAGACCGTACCGCTTCCAAACTCTCCAAACCTTATCGTGATTTACATTGTAAATTTGCCCCACACGTCTTGTTGACAAGGTCGGATCTTCAATTATTGCGTTCACGATCCCGTCTTCGTCCTGTACTGTCAAATTAATATCCCTTTCGTGAAGAGTCTGTTTTAAACCCTGTTCTCTAAATCGTCGGTGTAACTGTAACAATAATAATTACGGTTTGTTTAACATAAAATAATCTTAACATAGTATAAATTAAAGTCGCTTCCGGTGTCTGTCTGTCTGTCCCTATGTATGCTTATATCTTGCAAACTACGCAACAGATTTTGATGCGGTTTTTTTAGATACTTAGAGTGATTCAAGAGGAAGGTAAAAAAATAATAAAGGAAGGTAATATTCCCTCGGGAACCGCGTAAACGAGCTCCACGCGGACGAAGTCGCGGGCAACAGCTAGTTACTAATAAAATAATGAAGGAATAAAGTACACATTAGAAATACTTACATTTATGAACGTATGAGGGTTAGGCGTCCGTCGGTCGGGATAACGCCGCCTATATTCTCGAGCCGCTTCAGAAGCATTGCCGTCACATAAGCCGTAAATGAAGTGCATTTCAGCTTCTTCCTCAGGACGATAATTAAAACGAGGCATTTTTTATTTACATTTTCCATTTCCTTGACATTGTCAGTTTACATTGACACGTAGGTATTCAATATCATAGACATAATCATTAGTGTGTTTATGATTATTCGTAAATAGGTTTTACTAGCCCTCCTAAGACTTCGCGAATTAACGTAAAGCAAGATAGAAGATAGGGCGTCGTTATAGGCGGTTTAACCCTCTTTGATGAAAAGAGACAGCTTTCAAAATACAGCAGTTACTGAGGACTAGGAAAACCAACTTGAATTTCATTCAATTTAATGTCATGTGAATACTCGTATACGTAACATAAGATACCTATTTTCTTTAACCTTCGTGTTTTACCTATAAACCTAACAATTGAAAACTCTTTACTCATAATAGGTAATTAAAAGAAAATTGTTAGGTATCAATTAAGAGCCTTTTACATTAGTTTAACGTGATTAACTGATTAATTTTAATAATTGAATATCTTTATAACCGTACGAGTTATCATATGTCTGTCTTCGGGAAATTAACTTTGTTTAACCTAAAGAACGTCCCCTTAAAGTTATCGTAAATCAATAAAAACACGGTGTATAAAAAAATAGCTATTCTAAGTATTTAGGAGGATTGGGAGGCTGAAAATTTCCATACAAAATAACCAAACCTAGTCCGGTATTATGTAAAAGTAGGTATGTATAGTCCATTCCAATTGACTTGTCTTATTGAGTAAACAATTTTATAACCTAAAAATGCAAAAGTTTTGGCTAGAACGGCCGTTTTCTGCTGAATAAAGCAAATAGAGACTACATTTTGCACATCATTTTCCTGATTTTACATCATGGATGGTTTTTTTGCGACAAAATTGTAATTTTAGGCGAAAAGGGAGCGTTTTAAGGTTATAAAAGTGTTTAACTAAATATCTAAGACAATTCTATTGGAATATACTTTACCTTATCCTTTACTAACCTACAATTACCCTACAACACACAACACCCCTACAATTGTTTTTTTTCTTTCCTTTTTTTATTGTTTTTTTTTTATTATTATTACTGTGTTGCCATCCTTATTTTAATGATGTTTTTCTCTGTTCTGTTTTTTTTTTCTTGTGTTCGTCGAATAGTAAATGTTTCTATTTCTATTTATTTTTTACTAATTAATATTTCTCTAGGCTCTCGCTTAAAGGATTTTTGTAAAATCGACCCCAAACGGGAAACTACTTTTATGCGTACAAAGACGCGAACGTTCTCTATAGGTATATGCCACTTATAGGGTTCTGTACTAAAATGGTAAAAAAAGAACCCTTATGGTGACACATCAGTGTTTGACTGTCTGTCTGTCTCAGCAGTTTTTCTCTGAAACTATCAACTTAAAATTTGTCATAGTTGTCAAGCTTGCTTGCCCGCATTTCTAGTAATAAACACATGGAATTATTTTTCTTAATGTTTGAAAAGAGGTCCAGATTGGAGGGTTAAAAAATGAAATTTATTTGTTTATAGCAAACGGGGGGTCATATGAAAGGTGAGCCTTACTTTTTGATGCCACAAATCTACAAAGTTTATGGCCCGAAAGATCGGAAAAAAATCTGATTTAAGTAAAGAAAATTATTTATATTTTACGCAAAAAGTTAAAAATTGTCTAATTTTATAATCTTGGAATAAATATAAAATTAACTTTTATTTAATGGATTTTATCTTAAACACGTAACCCTCCGTGCGCGAATCCGTTTCGCACATCACCGTTTTTTTATTTTATTTCCATAACAAAGCAAGGAATATTTATAACCGTCAAAACTAAATAAAACGGGACACGACGTCCGCCATTCCACCAAGGTGTTATTAGCAAGTCAATTTCTTATGTAAATACACACCCAATGAACTTATAATTAATTTTCTGAAGTTTTTTTAATTAAGTTGACGTTTCACCCCAGTTGTTGTCAACCTTTTACAAGTTCTGTTTATGTTAGAAGTTACAATTGAAAGATTTTCTTATAGGTTCCTTGACGGTAGAGTTTCGAAGACCGCTTTATTACTAAGCCTACGCTGTCCTCCCTTTGTCTGTCTGTCAGTCTGTCCAAAAGTTAGAGAGCTGTGTACTTTCAACTGAAAGAAGTAGCGGTTTAATTTTTTTACCAAAATGTTTTAATAAGGCGAGATTCTTGAAAAAAATAACAATGGTAAATGTGAAATAACATCGAAATAATAAGTAAATAATGGTAATCACTATACAAGAAACGTTATTTTAAACTATTTTTATTTTCTTCGAATCGTAATACCGGTAAAACATCCAATCGTCAAATTTGGTACGATTATATTACCAAACCTAAAGAAAAACAACAAATACTAAAAACCGGTTAAGTGTGCGTTTAGCATATGCAGGGTAGTTGAGGGTAGTGATTCTGTAAACAACGCCGGTCGTGCGGACTGTCGAGTGATATCCAAGCGGCGAGATTAAGTAGTCCCGTCAGTGCGAACAAAACACATTGTAGCGCGTGCATTTTCAATTTAGCAGCACGATGGGTCGAACGTATAAGGCTGCTTAATTGAAAATGCAAAGTCAAAGTCAAAGTCAAAGCCATTTATTGTTAATTATAGGTATGTACAAGGTCTTATCAGTTTTTACTAGGAACAGCTATAATTTGCCATTTCGGCTTACAATATATATATCTTACGAACTAAAATTTCAACAACTATCGAATGCACTATTAAAAAAATCATCTATTTCATAAAACACGTTACACATTAAGAATTTTATTAATTTTCGTTTGAAGATAATCAAGTTCAATTCTTTTATAAGGTCCGGCAGATGATTGAATAGTTTTGCAGCCATTACATAAATACTCTTGTCATAATATCTAGTCCTAACGGGGATCACGGGGTATACATCAAATTTGTTTTGATTTTGCCTGGGTCTTTTTTTATTGATTACTCGAAACAAGTGGAGGTGTTCTTTCACAAATAAACACGCTTCCAAAATGTACATTGATGGGAGAGTCAAAATATTTAGTTCTTTAAACAGAGGCTTGCAGCTGTCTGTTTTTCGAGCTCCTACAAGGGATCGTATACATTTTTTCTGCATTTTAAATACAGTTCCTCTGTTCACAGAATTTCCCCAATGCATTATGCCATATTTCAAGTTAGATGCAACATATCCGTGATAAGCACAAAGTGCGGTGTTTTTTAGGGCAAAAACAAATCGACTAAGTTTCTTGCAAAGGTGATTTGTATGGGCTTTCCAGTTTCCATGGCAGTCAAGCAGCAGGCCAAGAAACTTAATTTCTTTAACTTGGTCTAGTGTAATATCTTTATATTTTACTGTGATGTCCTTGGGCTTTGATTGTGATAAGTGAAATTGCATCGCTTTAGTTTTATCTAAGTTTACAATGAGCTGATTATCATTAAACCATCGCATAACTTTATCAAGAGTCAAGTTTATCTTGGCCTGGTAGTTTTCAAGATCATTACCCTTTTATCTTATCTTATCTTATCTTTTGTATGGGGTCCTTACGGATACACTTCGACCCTATGGGATCTTTTGTGTAATTACCTCTCTTTTAGCTCTTAATCCAATGCAGCCTCCACCCCTTCCAAATAGCGGATAGTGGAGTGCAATGGCAGAGCCTTGAAATCGTTCGGTTCTGGGTAGCCACAACCGAGTATTTTCATTCTTACTCCGGCGAGTGCGTCACATTCACACAATAAGTGTTTCATTGTTTCCACCTCCTCGCCGCACATTCTACAATCTGTGTTGTCATATAGGCCCATCTTTGCTAGGAGATGTTTGACTCCAAAGTGCCCTGTAAACACTCCGATAACGAATCGGAGTTGTCTTCTGCTGAGTTTCCAAAGTTTTTTGGTCCAGCTCCGGTCAACTCTTTCTATGAAGAGCTTTGCATGCTCTAAGCCTACCGTAGTTTTCCACTCCTTCTGGTGGTTTTCTAGGGTGTTATCGTTCAGGGCTGCTTTTATAGTGCCCGGTGAGGGTGCCACAAATGGTTCTGGTCCGACGTATGCGTCCTTGGACCCTTCCCTTGCCAGCTCATCCGCGGCTTCATTTCCGGGATAGCCTTCGTGTCCTGGAATCCACATCAGTTTCACTTTGTTGTGCCTACCAAGCCTGTTTAAGGCTTGGATTCCATTGTAGACTAGTTTTGAGTCTACTTTAGGCGCTGTCAGTGTCTTTAGTGCCGCTTGGCTGTCACTTAGAATGTAGATAGTTGTGTCCTGTGAAGATCTACCTATATTCTCTTGCGTACAGGCAATTATCGCATACAACTCCGCCTGGAAGACCGTTGCATAGTTGCCCATACTTATGCTACTGTTATAGTCTTTGGCGTAAATACCCGCCCCCGTACCGGTGCTCATTTTTGAACCATCAGTGTACCATATCGCGTTGTCTTCCTCTGAAAGGTGCAACCCATCCTTCCATTCATCCCTGGTTGGGATGTGGACATTGAAGTTCCTCCGGAATACATACTTGGGCTGCATTTTGTCGCAGCCCATCGTCAGTATTCTGTCTAGAACAACATTGTGTGCCATTTTAGTGTGTCTGGTTCTAGGCGATGCGTCGCTCCACAGGCCCGTCTCTTTCAACCTCTGTAGCGACTTGCACGCCTCAGACTGAATGGCAATATGCAGTGGTGGCAGGTTTAGTAAAACCTCCATTGCCACCGTCGGCGTTGTTCTGAACGCCCCTGTCATAGCCATGCAAGCCACCCTCTGCACCTTAGTTAGAGAGTCCTTGCACGTCCTTAGCGTTGTTCTTGGCCACCAGGCCAAGCAGCCATACATGATTATGGGTCTAACCATCATGGTATAGATCCACTTCAGAACTTTAGGGTTAAGGCCCCATGTCTTTCCATATGCTGATCTGCACATTCCAAACACTCTCAACGCTTTTGTTAACGCGTTGTCTACGTGTTTCTTCCAAGTGAGCTCTTTATCTAGTATTATACCTAGATATTTCACTTCACTTGACAATTTTAGTGCCTCGCCAAACAGTTTTAGCTGTTTAATATGTTTGAGGTCCCTTTTCTTAGTAAATGGAATTACTACAGTTTTGCTGGGATTGATGGATAGTTGGTGGCTAATGCACCAGCTTTCCACCTTTTTCAGAGCTTTTCCCATGATTTCCGATACTGTATCCGGAAATTTCCCGTTGATAAGTATCACGAGATCATCTGCATACCCAACAGTGTGTATTGGACCAGTGTTGAGTTCCTCTAGGAGTGAGTTTACCACCAGGCTCCACAGAGTTGGTGAGAGAACCCCTCCCTGGGGACATCCTTTTGTCGTTGTGGCGTATAGGACGTCACCCAAAAGGCTTGACTTTATTAGCCTGCTGTTTAGCATGTTGCCTATCCATTTACATATGGTTGGTTCAATGCCATGCCTAGCAGCCGATGTGCTTATGGCTTCAAACGTAGTTCTATCAAATGCTCCCTCCACATCGAGAAATGCCGCGAGACATATCTCTTTGTTCTCGAGTGCATTTTCAGCTTTATTCACTACCAAATGAATCGCAGTATCAGTGGATTTACCCGGTTGATATGCGCATTGCATTTTATGTAGTGGATACCGCCTTAGAGCTCCATCTCTTATGTGCCTGTCTACCAGTTTCTCTATTGTTTTTAGAAAGAATGATGACAGGCTTATTGGCCTGTATGATTTGGCATCACTGTAATCTGCCTTGCCTGGTTTTGGCAGGTAGATTACTTTAACGAGCTTCCACACGTGTGGCACGTGCCCGAAGGCTAAGCACGCTCTGTACAATCTGCTTAAGTGCGGGACAATTACATTCGCACCCTCTTGTAGTAGAATTGGATATACCTCGTCCGGTCCTGGCGCTTTGTAGGGTTGGAAGGACGATAATGCCCATCTTATCCTGCTGTCGTCTACTACCTTTTTGGCAGTGTCCCAATTGTATCTGGTTGTGCGTGCTGTCTGTTCTGACACACAAATTGGTTCACTGTCTATTTCGCTCTCGCGTATGATCGAGCCGGGAAAGTGCGTGCTACACATCACTTTCAGGGTATCTAAACCTGTTTCTGTCATCATTCCCTTATCGTCTTTTATTGACGTTAGCGGAGCTGACCTTGCTACTGCTAGTGCTTTTGTGAGCCTCATACCTTCTGGTATTCAGCCTATTTGGTTGCAGTGGTTCCGCCACGCACTCCTTTTTGCCTTTCTTACAGCTTTATTATACTCCGTGAGCTTGTGAGCGTAGTTGCTAAAGTTATTCGTCGCCTTCGCGTCATTGAAGATCGCCCTAGTTTCACTTCTGATTTTGGTTATCTCAGGGTTCCACCAGGGTATCTTCTTGGCTAGCACCCTTTTTTCTGGGCAATTATTGGTCCAAGCAGTGTGTATTGCTCGTACCATGTTGTCCGCTTCAAATTCAATATCTATAATAGAATTTAGCTTACCTTTCGGATCCCCTAGTTCTACCTTTAGGTCACGTTTGAAGGATGACCAATCGGTGTTCCTAGGATTTCTTTTACGCACAGTTTCAATTGGTATGTTGGTCCTGTACCTAAAGCATATATACCTGTGATCTGACAATGAGATTTCATTGGAAACATGCCAAGAGTGAATATATTCGTAAATGTGGTTAGACACCACCGTTATGTCAATTACTTCTCCGCGCCTAGCATTGACAAAAGTTGGGCTGTTCCCTTTATTGAGTAATTGCAAAGAAGAGCTCACCAGAAAATCCAGTAACTTCTCTCCCCGTTTGTTGACATCCGAGCTGCCCCAGATGACGTGGTGTGCATTGGCGTCGCAGCCGATGATCAGGTCGGTGTTCACCTGACTGCCAGTTGCGACAAGACTCCGGAGTTGAGGTGTGATGGGGTCCGTCGCTTCGTATGGGAGGTAGGCAGACGAGATGATGAGAGTCTTGCCTAACCCCCTCTCCTGGATCTTAATGGTGGTAAGATCCCTAGAACAGTAAGCATTATAAGGCATGGCATTTATGCCATTTTTGACATACACACACACAAGTCCTCATGTTATTCTCGGGGCAGAGGTAATAGATAACTCCTCCCGTGCCGTTTAGTCCCCTGATCTCGCCCTTGTATAGATAAGGTTCTTGAATCAGGGCTACATCGAATTTATCGCTCTTTAGCTGCTTCGCCAGAAGGGCTGTCGCAGCCTTATTGTGCTGCAGATTAATTTGTACGCACCTTATGCCTCCCATGGCTCTTGCTATAGTGGTGTCGGCTTAGGCTTGCTGAGGTCAGCAGCCTCCGCCAGCACTCCGCAGTCCTCAGACATGGGCGAAGAGGGGTTCCCGAGGTTGAGGGCCTCTAGGTCGCGCAGGTTCTCGGATGTCGTCACCGATACCGGTGACGACCCCCGACCCCCACGCAGCCCTTCGTCCGCTCCCACCCCTTCAACCTCGTCCGCCCCTTCCGACTCCCTGTCCACTATCGCCTCAGTGGGCTCGACAGCGCAGGGAGTCCCTATGGGATCGACTTCAGCACTCTTCTTCTCCGCATCGTCCAGGAGCTTAAAAGTGCTGACGTCGATCCCCGACTTCAAAACGTAGCCGGCCTCCCGGATTACGTCCGCTGACTCCCGGTCCATCAATATGATGCGCCGGGTGCCAGCCGCCGTCTCCGAGGTGTCGACCACCTTCCACTGGTCAGTGTTCAGCCGCTCATTGAAGCGTTGAAACACTACCTTGGCGTCGGGGATGCCAATGATCCTCGTCTTCCATGCCATCTTCACCGGTTTCGGAAGATCCCTGGCATCCACGACCTTTAAGCTCATTCCCGCTATCTCTCCCTCACTGATAAGGGAGCTGAGCCACGTGAAAGACGACTTGTCACCGCAACTGATGTGCAGGGCGCCTCCCACAATGTTCCCGAAGTTGACGTAGGGGAGCGGCTTAGGGATGATCAGGAGGCGCTGGATTACCACCCCCTGAATCGCCGCCATATGACACGCCAAGATCTTCTTGGCCGGAAAGGTCGTTGGTATCACTGCCACCTTGATGCTAGACAGTGCCTCCGCATACGACCCTACCCTCGTCCTTTTGGAGTCACCACTGGTTTTTGGTGATACCAACGGCCTTTTTTGCGTCCTCACTGCCGTGCTGACTTCAGCGGTGTCGTCCCTAGATGGGCCGGCATCCAGACGCTGGAGCACCGCAGCCTGCGCTTCCCTCTTCCTCTGCCTCCTGCTCCCTTTCTTCACACCCCCTTCCGGCTGGAAGCTTGCAGGGGGTGGTTTCGGGGAGGCTAGATCTAGAGGAATAGGGAAGCCCTCCTTGCCGCAACCTGCCTCCGCTACGCCGTCTGCCCCGCCAGCACCTACGCCGGTCAATCCCTTGGTAGGGAGGCCAGCGCGTCCTTCCTGCAGCCCCGAGGGGAGAGGTCGGCTCGTGCCTTTAGGGTGTGCGGCGACACTTCGGCTGTTGCCCTTACTGGCATTAAGTGCCACATCTGCCCTTACGGGCCCGCGTACACCACTGTTACCGGATCCCGCGTCCCTGTCTGCGACAGGTCGGCGTCTCACCTCACAGTCTGTCTTTGCGCTAGGCGCCTTTGCCTCACTCCTTGCGGAGGGTTCAGCCTTCGTTGATTTTGGTTTTTTCCAGTCCATAAATCACATCTAAAAATTCATCCTGCTCGTTCCCCACCCTCCTTGGAGCCCTCCTACTGGGGATGCTTTGACGCATCAGGGATACGAGCCGGATATAGCGTCCCAGAGTGAGCTGTCGAGTGAGCCCGCACGGTGTCAAGCCCTCCGTCACCTACCACAGCGACTCGGGGCCGTACTCCGCCGACTACCGACCTCAACACCCCAGGACACTCGCCCGCGGCCAGACTACTGTAGACGCGACAGCCGATTGATTCTGACTGGCTGGGTCAGAACCTCCCGTGTGAGATGAATCCCGAACCAAAGTGGCGTGTTGTTATCCGAGGGTAACTCCGACCCTCTTCAAACTCAGCCTACCAGGATCTCGTTCTCCACCCGTACGGGTCCCCGCGCACGGC
The DNA here is from genome assembly GCA_963966035.1 of Acleris laterana. Taxonomy (NCBI): domain Eukaryota; kingdom Metazoa; phylum Arthropoda; class Insecta; order Lepidoptera; family Tortricidae; genus Acleris; species Acleris laterana. The sequence continues at coordinate 7,120,464 of OZ014467.1, read as the reverse complement.
ACAAACACGCGGGTGGCATTTTACCGCTACCCATCCTTTACTGTTGGATAGGAGGCCCGCTGCGACATGCCACGACATCGCTTGCAGCTGTTTGGATAGGAACTAGGAAGCATGGAAGGGTGAATGTAGGATGATCAGGAGTTCGACTGTTGTTTTTGTTCTACTCGTTTAATCAGGGGAAACCGAGTAGTTGACAGGCAGCAACCTCGGGAAGGAACACAACCAGTCTTGCCTAGGGTATCAACGCAACTGTGAGCTCCACCCTAGGCCGTTAGCCAAGTCAACTACCGGACAAGTAGATTGAAATAGGGACGGACCCATATCATCCGGCGGCCGGCCGCAAACTGACTTTGATTTGGACCCGCCCCCGCCCATCATTACCCTTTACTAAAATGGTGGTATCATCAGCAAATAAAACAATATCGTCGTCTATCGCATCTGGTAGGTCATTTACAAATAACAGAAACAATAATGGCCCCAAGATGCTGCCCTGAGGCACGCCGTGCTCCACGGTCCTCATGATCGAACTAGAAACGACTTCAGATTTGCTATTTTTGTCGATTTGTGTTACAACTGTGTACTGTTTTCGGTTACTCAAGAAAGATTTTATAAGTTCGTAAGCGGGACCCCTGAATGCCATATTTATACATTTTATTTAAAAGCGATGCGTGATTAACGAAATCAAAAGCCTTTGTCATGTCCATGAAAATAGCTGTTATTGGCAAACGTGTATTTAAGCTTTCAGAAACAGTGGCCATGAGTTTAAATATGGCTAAGTTTGTAGACTTATTCTTTCGAAATCCATATTGAGCATTGGACAGAACATCATACTTATCGAAGAAATTACTAAGTCTATTACAAATGATCCTTTCAAATACTTTCGAAATTATTGATGTTAACGCTACTGGGCGGTAATGCTCACTTAAAGATTGGTTTTACAAGGGTTACTTTCAGTTTATCCGGAAACGATCCTGTCGATAACGCCAAGTTAATTATAAAGGAAAGTGGCTTTTCAATTTCACCAACGCAATACTTTATTACCGCGGTGGATATGTCGTCATATCCGACACTGTTTAAGCTTTTCAGGTTTTTTATAACTTTAGTGACTTCAATCTGAGACGTTGGCTTCATAAAGATTGTCTGCTCAATCGAATCGATATGATTGCCATGAAGCTGAGGCGAGCAGCGGTTTTGCTGATTTCTTACAAGATCAATGAATGTATTATTAAAAGCGTTTGCAATATGAACTTGGCTATGGAGCGTTTTACCTTTATATTTCACCTACGCTATTGTTTCTCGCGGTTCATTGTACTTCGCTTCCTTTATTATTTTCCACACTGCTTTACTTTTATTTGTTGATTTATTTACAAATTTAAAGCTTTGAAGTCTTTGAGAACACTATAGTTTTTCGAAGGATACGATTATAGGTTTTGTATGAATTTCGATATAGGTTTTTGTTTTTGAGATATTTCCAATATATGACTCTTTTATGTTTGCATGACTTCTGTATTCCATTTGTTAACCATGCTGGTCTTTGTCTACTCTTACATTTTATTAATTTAGCTGGGAAACAAAAGTTATAAAACAATTTAAACATATTATAAAAGCTATTGTACGCTACATTTACATCGTCTGATTCATATACATCGTTAAAGGTAAGGCTTTGTAGATAATTTTTAAACGTTTATTTAAGTTTTCTTTACAATAATCTCGTTTCTTAATGAACCAGGCATCAAAAGTATATTTTTCAGGCAAAGGACACTTCAGTACTTGGGCAGAGTGATCAGATAAATGCAAGTGAAGAATTTTGCTTTGGCATACGCTTAAATTATGTAATATGTTATCTACACATGTTCCGCTTTCCAGTCTCGTGATTTGTCTAAATTCTATTTTTAAATTATAACTTAATAACAAGTTTTCAAAATCTCTTGAGATTTTAGTATTTTGAATCACATTTATATTGAAATCACCACAAATAATAATTTTTTTCCTACTTAAGTTACATAATTTATTCAGCATGCACGCGCTACAATGTGTTTTGTTCGCACTGACGGGACTTCTTAATCTCGCCGCTTGGATATCACTCGACAGTTCGCACGACCGGCGTTGTTTATAGAATCACTACCCTGAACGAAACCCTCGATGCGTGAGCTCGACTCTCACAAGACCGATTTATTTTAAACAGTTTCTGTAAAAAGGTACAATCCCTACAATCTTTACATAGTACGAGTATTAAATGAATCCGCTATTTGTTTGTTTAGAACTTTTAAAATACTAAACGGATTTTAATGCAGTATTCAGGAATAGATAGAGTGATTCAAGAGGAAGGTTTGTATGTATGAAACATTCTGGTTTATGAACGGGTGTTTCAGAAAAATCACAAAACCGTAGCGAAGTGACCGGCTCGCTATTATAATATTATAAATTGTAGCCAAATGTTGTCCATTTCTGGTTAATCGGAAAAACCTAGTAACATTTCTTTTTTTTACTTCAGTTGCGTTCTGCTTGTCCTGACTGAAAACAGCCCACTGAATTAAAAGGTAATTTTTAAGAGTTATATTAAAAAAAAAAAACTTTTCTATACAACGTGTTACAAAATACCCCGTAAAAAATATAATAAATCATCAAAGCCAAAAATATTGTCAACCCTAGTAAGCTGTCATGTCAGGGAACCGGAGTTAGCATAGATTATTTTAACAGAGTGGCCTAGGTACCTACCAATTTAATAATTTTGTCAACTTTAATGGTTTCAAAGCCTTATCCCGAGCGAGGTTGTGCATTGAACAAAGCGGAGCTCAGTTTGAGCCGTTCCTGTAAATTTGACGTTCATTACGAAAAAGTAAGTGTTAGTTTAGGTTTCTTCGTTAGGTTAGGTCTTTTAAAATCTTCCAAAACTCGACTTGTAATATCTATCTAATCGAATTCTGTACATTTTGTTAGTATGTCTCTTGATGGTTTCAAGAATTAGGTAAAAATGTACTTACATAAACATTCTGCGTAGTTTACTCTTTAATTTTACTGAAATAGGGTTTGCACATCAATAAAAACAATAATAGTTTTATTTATTTTGCCGGTAGGTCATACGGTGCTCGTACGGTTCTCAAATATTGTAAACGGACTTGTTATAAGGCACCATTTAACCCCCTTTCGGCTTTACGGGTATTTTTGTAACACCTTGTATACATACCTTAAAAAAACAGTTTGTTCTTCAGCCATCATCCACCTCGTTTTGTTTAAAATTCAATTTAACAGTTCTTTACACAACTTGACGACACGGTTAGTCTAGTCAGTACGAAGGTAGCCTGGGTTCGAATCCCGATTAGAGCAAACATTTGTGTGATGAGTGCCAGTAGGTACTTGTAGGTAGTATAACATAATATGTATTTAAGTATGTTATGCATTTGCGTAAGAATATCCAGTAATATATATTTATTTTAAATTATGTCTGATTTAAGTTAAGAAGTTCGAAATTACGTTAGCTCCATCCTTATCACTCGTAATTCGAGACTAAAGTGGCAGAAAGGGTCGGAGCTAACGTATCTTCGAACTTCGATTTTAATATATAAACTCAATTATCGATGCATATTCTATATACACGCTGTGATCATTCCAAGCTTTGCTCGTAGTTTTTTTTAAATTAAAAGTGCAACAATCCAACGCAATAATAATGTAAATCGCTATATCTTTTTTTTTTAATATTTTTGAAACTTATCTCCTTTTTGTTTTAAATACGCAGTGACAAAATAATACTTACAAAAAAAATACATACAATGCCGGGGGCGATCACTAGTATATGGAAAAAGCATCAAACATTGAGTTTAACTACTTACCTATCGAAAAAAATTGCCCCCTGTGGGCCTAGTGGATAAAGCATCCGTCACTTTTTGACACGTGTACTTATTTAACTGTCAGAAGGTGACGGATGCGTTATCCAAAATTTATCACGGATTCCTATGTCTGATCTAACAGCAGTGGAACTATGGAGAAGACTATAGCCTTTAACTTTTTTTATAGCTTAACAAAATGGCGCCCAATAAACTGTACGACCACATCCCGCGACACCGCTACGTCATCCTCAGGGAGCGGTACGAGCAGTTTATGGAGAATGTGAACGATTCAAAGAAAGATGCGATCAAGATTTTCGACCCCTTGTCTCTGAAACAGATGGATGAGCTGAAGCTGATCAGAGACGTCAGCGAGGAGTTGCAGACGAAGAAAGAAGAAGATGTGAAGAAGGCAGCGGTAGGTTATGTTATGGTTATGACTATGCGTCCAGCGGCGTCCTCATTACTATTATTGTGTTTTCTAATCTTCGAGCAACACGGAAGGGAGTACGCATTAGCACAATTTCCCCTCTGTCATAGTGCAAGCCCAAGTGGGCATGCGCATCTAATAAAACTAGTTGTCACTCGGATCGTCAACTAGACAGAGTCCAGTCGTGCGAGTGAACGTAACAGATGTAGTGAATAATCCTTTCCCATAGTTTTTTGTCGGATTAGTTCGTATTTATCTAGCTATCTCAATTAGCTTCAGTACCCATCAATAAGCCAAGTGAGAAAGTAAGATAAATACGAAGTTATCCGACCAAAAACGATGGGAAAGGATTATTCACTACATCTGTACCTACACTTAAAATGCCGAATTGCTCTGTTTTCTGCTGTAAAAAGGGTTCTCATCCAACTTACAAAAATATGGTGTTACATTTCACATATATACAACTAAATTTTTATCGTATTATTGCTGTTCTATGGCATTAAGACACCAAATTCGTATATTTTATTGTAATATATTTGTCAGATTTGTTTACCAACATTGAGTCCGCTCGTTCGTACAAAATTCCGATCGAATTATATCGGATCGAGGTTTTATTTATCTAATACACACACACATACACATAAATTCACGCCTTTATTCCCAGAGGCAGAGCTACAAAATAACCACCAATTACTTAACTATAAAAACTTATCTAATTACTTATTTATCTGATAGTTAATGATAAACGAATGAATAGTATATATGACAAAGTTCAGTAACCTTCAACTTTCCGTTAAGTTACTCACCTATAGTTCAATTGTTATTGAACTTTTTCATTACATTGACTATTCATTTGTACAACAAAAAACCATCGATTCGATTTCAAGACAATATAGGTTACTTTGGTTTATTAGGAAGCTTCTGTAGCGCCAATAAATGAAAAAAGGTTATCTAGACCCGACCCGAGTCTTCCGAGGTTCAAGTAAAAGACGGTATAGATTCTAGTATGTTTACGAGTAATACCATGACATGATGCGGATGCGAAAGTTACAAAAACTGGGTTACCGTGAAGGCGTAAAACATAATAATATAGGTAAACACACTAGCAATAAAATATTAAAATTAGTGTAGATATTAGGGGGATTTATTTATCCATTGTTTATTATTATTAAACATTAAAAGCTAGACTGAATTACATTTTTAATCATCGCTTCACAAGCGTTTCGATTTGCGCTCACTAAGCATTGCATTGTAAGTTTGCGACTAACGCTATCTAGCGGCGAGTAGCCATCATTTTTTAGTATTGATTTTACTGAAATGAAATGCCCCCCTCATTGCTTTATTTTTATTTTCAAATAAAATAAAGTATTTTTGAGAAACAAACTCATTTTTTATACAAAAAAACGTAGTTTGATGCAGGTTTAAATATTTTTTTGTTTTTTGTAGCAAGCGGCAGAGGAAGCATCGAAGGCGGAAGCGGAAGCAAAGGAGGTGGCTGAAAAGGAAGAATCTGAAGCCAAGGATGAAAATGAAAGTGAAGAAAAAGTAGAACAGACCACAGAGACTACAGACAAAGTTGAAAATTAGAAAATATGTTTTTAATTATTTATTAGGAGAAAGCTCTTCATAGGATTAGAGGTTTTTCTTCGCTCACGAGTGGGACTTAAAAACAGGCTAACAAATTAGAGAATGTAACAAAATAAACATTAATATAATAAATGGTCACTGTTTTATTTCAATAGGTTTCTTTGACTTGTCATTAATGTTAAAATGATACAAACCTTGGGACGACAGCGTCCGGTAATTAAAAAAGGATAATCAACTCTTCCTGACTAAAAAAAAAGGAGGTTCTGCGTGCAACCCATGTATGTAATATGATGTTAGTTTGTATGTAATTTTCTATGTCTCGCTAAGTTCGAAATAGCAAAATAGGGTCATTCTACCTCATTCCAATTAGCTAGCAGCTTACATACATACCTAAGGATTCACATATTTGTTGAGGTTGTATGTAAAATGTAGATTTACATTGGCAGCTTACAGCAGAGCTTTATGATTTGTATTTGACATGTGTTGTATTTGATATAAGATGGTGTGCTCGCTATGAAAATATAATGTTTTAAATATTTAAGCCTTCTTCTTCCTCATTATTTAACATGGTAGCAGAGCGTTTGTGAAATAAAAAACAAGTAAGTTGTTAAAATGAATAATATCGTAATACCAATTTTTGACGGAAAGGATTATGCAAATTGGAAGATTAGAATATTGAAATTTCTTCAATTTAAGAAATGTAAGGATGTAGCTATTAGACTAAAGACGGGAAAAGATGATGCTGTTCAGTGGAATGAGATGGATGTCCAAGCTACAAATTATATATACAGCGCGATTACAAACCAACAGTTGGAATATATTAGTGAGCTAGAGTCAGCATACAAAATTATGTTGAAATTTGATGAAATGTATTTAAAGCAATCTACAGCGTTACAAATTGTATGCAGAAACAATTTAGAAAATATAAAGCTAGCGAAATATTCGGATGTTAATATTTTCTTCGACGAATTCGAACGATGTGTCAATGATTTAAAAAATGCTGGAGCCAAGATGTCGGAAAATGAAAAATTAAACTATATGCTTAAAGCATTGCCCGGTAGTTACAGTTATATTGGAGATTTAATAGACGTGTTACCAGAAGATGAAAGAACCGTTGAATATTTAAAAAGTAAAATAAGAATGAAGAATATCCAAAGTTTAAACGAAGAAATGCCGAGTACGTCAAACGCATTCAAAGTGGAATCGGAGAACAAACCAACATGTTTTACCTGCGGAAAAGTCGGTCATATTCAAAGGGACTGTTGGCATGGAAACCGCGGTCGCGGACGCGGACATTATACTCGAAATCGTGGTCATGGACGTGGTCACTACAATTTTGGACCAAATAGAGGCAGAGGAAATTATAATAACACGGAATATTCTAAAAAAAGCTTTCACACATGTATTGTGAACAATTCGACGATAAATGAAGATGCTCTTAATAAGGCAGGACAGATAAATTGGCTTTTAGACAGCGGATGTACAGACCACATATTAAATACCGACGAATATTTCGATAAATTTGTAACACTAAAAGAACCAATAAACGTGAAGGTTGGTGATGGAAGAATATTGAAAGCAACAAAGGTTGGAAGCATTACGACATACTTTCCTGTGTATAGGAATAGAAACAAAGTGATAATAGACAATGTATTTTACGTAAAAGAGATGAAAGCTAACTTATTAAGCTATTCGAAGATCACAGATAATCATACGATAGTTTCGACAGGATATTCAACGAAGATATATAACATGAATAGAGAATTGATAGCAATTGCGAAGAAAGATGAGAGACTTTACAAAGTAACCAGTTTTGTATGTAAAGAAATATGTGTAAATGCGGCAAAATGTAATATGACATTGAAAGAAAAGCTGCACCGAACTTTTGGTCACATAAACTTCAATTATATTGACATGATGTGTAAAAATCAAATATTAGAAGGATTGCCTGAACAAATAGAAACGGATTACATGAAGTGTGCTATTTGCATCGAAAATAAAATGCACAATTTGCCATTTAGCAACAATAGAACTAAGGCTGAAGATATATTAGATATTGTACACACAGATGTTAACGGACCGCATAGAACTACGGGATATCAAGGAGAAAAATACTTTTTAACATTCATAGATGATTTCAGCAAGTTAGCGAGAGTGTATTGTATTCAATCAAAGGAACAAGTTTATGAATGTTTCACAGAATACGTCAATCAAATGCAAAATATTACTGGGAAAATGATTAAAGAACTACGATGTGACAACGGAAAGGAGTACATAAACAGCAGAATATTTCACTTCGCCAGAGAAAAGGGAATAATGATCAAGCCATGCCCAGCATATGTTCATGAATTAAATGGTACAGCGGAAAGATATAATAGATCGATAATGGACATGGCACGATGTCTATTAGCTGAAGCAAAGGTTGACAGACGTTATTGGCCAGAAGCTATTAAGACCGCTACTTATTTAAAAAACCGTATAATGACAAATACCCCAGAAAGGAAGACGCCGTTTGAAATATTTTTCCACGAGAAACCAACTGCAAAATACTTGAGAATTTACGGTAGTAAAGTTTATGTTAGAGTACCTGAAGAAAGAAGAAGATCAAAATGGGATAAAAAAGCAGAAATGGGTATTTTACTAGGATATACAGATGTTGGATACAGAGTACTGATCAATAATAGAGTAGTTGTTGCAAGACACGTGGATATAATTGAGGAAGATGTTAAGCTTATTACTTTTAATGACAACGAAGAAGAAAATAAAAAAGATGAAGATAAATGGGAAGATAGCCTAGATGAAATTGAAACAGAAAATCAGTTATTGAATGATAAAGAAGCTGGAGAGATAATGAATAATGAGAGGAGAATTTCTAAGAGACAAATTAAAGCACCACAGCGATTTGATGAAGAATTTGGCTACTACTGTATAACTGTTAATTTTTGTGATGCGATGATTCCAGATACTTTTCAGGAGGCGACTACGTGTGACGAGGCTGAACAGTGGAGAGAGGCTATGGACCGTGAAATGAACAGCCTGGTGAAAAATGATACTTGGACCTTGGTGAACGCACCACCGAAAATGGAGGTATTAGATGTAAAATGGGTTTACAAGAAAAAGTCAGTTGATCTCTTTAAAGCCAGGTTAGTAGTAAGAGGTTTCCAACAAACCACTAATGTTGATGATACGTATTCACCTGTTGCCAGGATGCAAACTTTGAAATTGTTGTTATCGTATTGTTGTCAATTTAATTTACATGTACATCAAATGGATGTAGAGACTGCATTTTTGAACGGTAAAGTGTTATCAGAAGTCTATGTTAAACAGCCTCTTGGTTATGAAGACGGTACTGACAAAGTATATAGGCTGTACAAATCTCTTTATGGTTTAAAAGAAAGCCCGCGTGCATGGTATGAATGTTTTAATAATTTTGTAACAATTATTGGCTTTCAAAGGAGTAAATATGACTATTGTCTTTATGTCAAAACAGACAATAACCAAACTGTATATATTTTAGTCTATGTCGATGACTTATTGATTGCTTGCGAAGATGAGCAAATGGTTATTACGATTAAAAATAAATTGAGTAATCACTTTAAAATGAAGGACATGGGAAAGGTTAGAAACTACATAGGTATCGATGTGGAGTATGATTATGTAAAAGCTAATACTTTGACCTTAAGCCAGGAAAAATACATAGAATCATTAGCCAAAAAATATAAAATTGAAAATTCTAAACTATTTAAAACACCCATGGAGATTAATGTCAAACTTGAGAATTGTGAATTAAATGAAAATATTAAATACAGAAACTTGATTGGAGCTCTATTATACATTAGTTCTGGCACTCGACCAGACATTACTTTTAGTGTCAATTACTTGAGTAGGTTTCAGAACTGCTATGGTGAAATTCATTTCAAATATGCATTGCGTGTTTTAAAATATTTATACTTGACGAAAAATCACAAGCTTACATATTGTCAGAATTTAAAGGCTAATATAATGGATTGTTACGTAGATGCCGATTGGGCCGGAGATGTCGTAGATCGTAAGTCTACTACTGGTTTTGTAATTCGATTATTTGGTAACGCTGTGTACTGGAAGTCAAAGAAACAAATTTCTGTGACGAAATCTTCCACTTTTGCTGAATACATAGCGTTGTCAGATGCAGTAACAGAAATAAGCTTACTGCGTAGTATACTTGTTGATGTTTTTATAACGTTTAATGTTCCTGTAAATATTTACGAAGATAATTCAGGTGCTGTAGCTATTGCCAAGTATGGTAATTTCACAAAGAACTCGAAGCACATTGAAGTGCATTATCATTATGTTCACGAGAATGTTAAGAATGGAACCATTGATATTATTAAAGTTAATTCGGAAGATAATGTTGCGGACATTCTCACTAAATCTTTAGGTAACATCAAATTCGCTAAATTTAAACAAATGTTAAATATATATTGATTTCATATTGCCATATAAATCTAAGGAGGCGTGTTGAGGTTGTATGTAAAATGTAGATTTACATTGGCAGCTTACAGCAGAGCTTTATGATTTGTATTTGACATGTGTTGTATTTGATATAAGATGGTGTGCTCGCTATGAAAATATAATGTTTTAAATATTTAAGCCTTCTTCTTCCTCATTATTTAACAATATTATTATCTCGCAATTCGAGTTGTAAATGTAAAACCTTTGTGAAACTGAAAAAAAAATATTTTTGAAAACAACGCCATCTACTATCGATTCTATGCACTAAAATACCGGTGATGCATCGGTTATGGTATGGCCGAAGCGTCAAAAATGTTTGTACATTTTTAACCTTGATCGATTGTAATAAGGCGCAAAAATGTAAAAAAGATCTTTGACATCAACTGTACACGCATTTGATGGAATAAAATAAGCATGGCATAAGACAGGAAGTTTACAAGTTTACTGCGAAAACTTTCAACTTAGGATGCTCTATCCTTTTCACTCATCATTCGTGATTCACTCGAGAGAAAAGGGTGGAGGTTACTTCCTTTTTCAAAGCAAGGATCTTTGGGTAATGGTGCAGTATAGCCAACACAACGAACAAGAACAGCAATGGCGGATCCAGGAGGGGGAACCAACCACAAGATGGATGCAACCTACGTAACACGGCCTCTATTTTCAATTGCTTTTATAGCTCTTATTTACATGTTAATAAAGGCGGCCGCCTACTGTTTTCGTTACGATGGCCCTTATTAACTTGACAGTAAACGCTACACTCCGAAACAATACGTTTGCTATTAGGGTAATTACATAATAGAATAGAGCCCCAGGGAACCAGCTTTAGGCTTGTACAATGGAGTATATGAATAAATAAACAATGGGTACTTAGCAACCATAAAAATACAAATGCTGGTTAGTCTTAAACACAGGTTAAAAACTGCCTACTAAAATAGTACTTGGGTACTTTATTGAAAAATACATGCTTTGACTATAAACAATTATTTATCTATAGGGCAGTTTTTACCAAATAGGTTTTCTACATTATCAAGTTACAGACAAAAAGGTAGTAAAAAACAATTAAATTTATAAAATTCTTTATTATCTTATCTGTTACTTGGTGTTAAGCTGAGGTTGAAATTGTAAGCTAAGGTAAGTTAAAATAAAAAAACCCAAAAAAATGGTTACAATAAAAAAAGTATAATTATTTCCAATACATGATACAATACAGTGTGAAATAAACACTAGGAGTTATCTGTCATAACATCTTCATCGTCTTCCTCGGGTTCAGCCAAATCTGGATGGCAGACTCGTATATGAAGATTCAAGTTTATTTTGACAATAAATGATTTTCCGCATGTCGAGCATTTATACGGGCGCTTTACGTCATCATCAATGTTTGGAGGATGGGCTCTAGCCATGTGTGTCCGTAGCAATGAAGAATGCATAGTACGGTCACACTGCGGGCACTTCACTAGGCAATCAACGGGTTGCCCTTCATGGGTCAACTTATGTTTCTCCATAGTAATCTTGGAAACAAACTGTTTATTGCAAATATCACATTTAAAATTCTTCACTTTAGTATGCTTCTTCATGTGTACTTTCAGACAATTCTTAGTCGGAAACATTTCATCACACTTTGCACACTTAAACTTCTTAATATCGTTGTGAAGCTGCATGTGAAGTTTCAAATAAGCTTGTCCGGTGAACGACTTGTTGCAGATCTCACAGTTTATAGTGCTTATTAATGAATGAGTTTGCATATGTGATTTCAAGAACTGGGCAGCCACAAAGGTGCGGTCGCATACCTCGCACATAAACTTCTTGGAGACTATACCTTCATGCTTGCTGCGATGTATGTCGAGATGATACTGGCTGTTAACTTTCACGTCACACTGGTCACATCGATACTTCCGCCTCTTCTTGATTCCCTGCTTGTGTGTACTTGGCGGATCTGGTTCACGCACAACTTGAGACGCATCCTTATCATTCCCATGAAACTTCTTATGCAGTAACAAATACTCCAAACCTTCGAACGTGAGATCGCATACGTCGCAACGGAAACGCGATTCGGGTTGAGGGTAATTACCATCGGACCCGTTGTACGTCTCCGCCATTTTCTCTCTTTTAACTGAGGAACGATTAACGTTTGATTTTTCGCCGCCGGCCGGCTCCATCATGCTTTTCATCCAATGGTGGTGAACGCCTGGCTTTGCCTCCATTTAAAGTGACGCTATTCGGGCATAGCGTCGCAACTTCGATATTGATCCGTATTTGTTGGCCCGTGTTATCAAATTCGTGTAAACGCGGACGGTCGTTATAGGAGCGTTAATCGCGCATTGTTGATGCGATTCGCAAGAAATTGTACAACAATCACGCGACGAAACACAAAAGGAAGCCTTGTTACAGTACCATAAATTCCAAAAGAGAAGCGAAGCGCGTTGGTTTTTTTTCAAGCGGTTAATGACAGTGATATTTTTTAATTTTGATGTAGTGTGGTTGCCAGGGTTAAAAATACTTTAATTAATGGTTCTAACTTTACTTACATAACAGCACAAATTCGATTTTAGTAGTTTATTTAATCGTATGTCTATACAATATTAAATTTTAACTTGTCGTTTAAATTACAGAAATAAGTATACACATATTATATGATATTTAATTAATAGTTATAAGTTACGACGTTAAAAACACTAGCTTGCCATAGCAGATTAAGTGGTTGAATAGTTATTAATAGTTATAAGTTACGACGTTAAAAACACTAGCTTGCCATAGCAGATTAAGTGGATAAACATCTGGTAAGAAAACTACGTGAACGAGTTAGACATGATAACAGGGAAAACTATTACATTCTCCAGTGGCAAACATCATCACACAATATTTTTGTGAAAAAATACTATACGCTCTTTACGCGAGCTCGTCTAGGTTTGTCTACGATTTAAATCATTAATGACCACAGATTACAATAAAGTGTTAAAATTTTAATGATAGAAATATCATTGATGTTTTGCTTTTGATTGATTGACATGACATCTATAATTATAATATAAAGTACCTACATGGTTTCTTTGCAGTGCAGTGTTTAGTAGTTTAGTTTATTTTTATTTTAAACAGACGCCATAAACTAAAAGAAGATTAACAAAAGTAAACAAACAGTATGTATTTGGTACCTAATTACATCATTTTATGATTCTGAAATTAACATCAATTTCCATAGTAAAAAAAAATACGGTGGCACGAATAACCTCCACCTTTTTTGAAGTCGGTTAGAAACAAAGTCGCTTTCCGTCGCTTTTTTGCGGATTTAGATTGAGTGATTAAAGAGGAAGGTTTTTATACGGAAAACTAAAACGAAGCCATGGCGACTCGCTAGTACTGTATATAACATTCTATGATGTGATGAGATCCTGACCCACTGGTCTAAGGCACTCGCTCAAGAAACAATCAAGAGATAGATCTCATGTCAATATAAGATACTTCCCGCTCATTGTCCATGGTGGGATAAGTGCCTTGAGGAATAGGGATGGGATATGGACATAATTATCCTTATAATCTGTACTGTCGGTTAACATACCTGGGAGACGGAATGCGACACTCAAATATTCAAACTTTTATTACATTCCACACTGTGTTTGCAGTTGACAGGCTAACTTAAGCTATTACAGTAATTAATAAGTATATAACTTGTTTATAAACTGTTGGGCACAGCAACATTAAGACAAGGCTTCCTTTACTACACCTTAGATGCACTGGCCCTAATTGGATAAAAGAGCCTTCACACGGTCAATTTATTCATATGTTTTTTAAAGTTTATTCCTTAGTATAATACTTGAATATTTTGTCTTAGAAGGAAGCTTGATAAGCGTCAACCTCAATGAAAGAAACGGATCAGGAAATATCCGTGCACGCAGTGTGACAGTCACAGAGTGGATTGATTCCTCCAGGGATTCCTAGGAGCATTTATTGGACACTAAGTACAGTAAGTTCCTTTCTTGAGCCCCAAATGTAAAAAAAACAGCTTTACAGTATGATTAATTGGACGTAGACACTTGGCTATTCACAATATTCTGTCGTACACTCTTTTTTTTTTTCAGTAGGCCTATGTTTAAGTGATACAGATGTAGCTTGATTTAATTATGACACTGCATTACTAAAAACACAAATATTAAATACTAATACTAATTTTGTACTAATGTTCATCGCTCAAAGATTAGCTGGAAGAGATCCCTTAAAGGGATAAGTTCGCCTTTGTACTTCCAATTCTGTAAATATTGTATTTGATTTTCTGTTTTTTGTACAATAAAGTGTTTACATACATAAATTAGTAATAGACATAATTTCATCTGAAGCAAATTCCTTTGATTTTGAAAGCTAACCCGTCACATATGTCATAAATAAATATTATAGTCTTCTTATTATTGAGTCTTTGAATATTTACAATATTAATGAAGTTTCTATACTTAGGTTAATATTTTATCATTAATTTTACTAAATAGGTGAGTAATTATTTTAAATTCTAGGATTTTATATACTCTATAGTGTAGGAAACACCAACCTTTACGGTTAAAGCCAAGATGTCCTGAGTTAAAATTTTTAATTGTGGTCCTTATCTTATGGGCCATCCAAAAGGGCCCATCTGTAAGATAAGATAAGATACATCGGATAGGGTATAACAGTCTGTTCTTTGTTTCAGAATTACCGATTCCGTCAAATCCTGAAGACTGTATTTACTGACTTAATGGCCTTACAATTTTCAATCAGCGTTAAATATGCTGTACAACATCTACAAATGTATGACTTATCAAATTATTATTATCACACGTTATATCAAAAGCGTGCAACGAATATGTCCAATCGCACCGTGAAATCTCCAGAAGGTCGGACGAAACACTTGTTTTGGCCGAAACAAGCCCTAAACCGAAAGTTTGGTCGGGCTCTAAACCTACATTTTGGGTTTCTTTTGAATCTTCTCTGCATTGGTCTCCTCTTGGGAACTGCTGGTAGATTTTTGACGTGTAAAAGTGCCCTTGTGGCCTACTCAGTACTTACTGAAAACATAGTCTTTTTTTAAATTATAATGATATTTTCTGTATTTGTATTCAATTCAATTTAATTAATTTATTGGTAAGAGGTATGAGGGTTGTTTTATTTGTTTAAATAATCTTATTAAATAAAATAAAAATAAAACTTTATTAAGTAGTGACATGCTCACTTGTTACTACCAATTTGTGACAACTGGTAACAGCTGAGATATTTTTTCCACCTGTTGCCACATAATGGTAAAGACTACTGAGAATAAAAAATCTCAAAATCGAATTTTTACTTCCAGCTTTTACCAGTGGTAACAGATTATGGGTAAAATCATTTCCAGTATTTACCACCACTTTCTAACTGGCAGGTTAACTGGAAGAGATCCCTATAGAGATAAGTTCGCCTTTGTTTCTTTATTAGTCTGTTATTTTGTTAGTGTAATAAAGAGTTTACATACATACATGGTACTTTATTTTTAATTTAAATATCCCTCGAAATATCAGTTAAAAATGCATAAATATAGGGAATCCTCTTTCAGTGTCTGACTCTCGACAGGGTTATTTAGCAAACTGTCTGGACATACATATTTAAATAACTATTAAACTTTTGAATAAAAACAAGGTTATGCAACAAACATTGTTGATAAGTTCCAAAAAGTGTTCAGCGCAGTGGTAATAAAAACCAACAATTTAAAAACAAAACTATTTATTAATTAATGAAAATTCTAACTACTATTTACAAGTAAACGTATCATAGGTATAATGTAGACATTTTGTTGCGAAAACAATTTTATTCAGAGGCAAGAACTTAAGTATGTTGAGTAGAAAAGTACGGTTTGAGGCAAAAATATAATAGCGGATACACAAATATTTATACACTTATCGCGTTAAATGTACAAACAAACATTATTGTCAGTGGCATAGGACGTAGATATTTATGACTGTACTGGACTGAAAAACAAATACAAATGAAAGAGTGCACAAAAGTTTTTAGAACTTATGTCAGGTAAGGTAATACATTACATAGTATTAAACAGGACAAAGAAACTCTTTTACCACTCGACTCTATTACTATGACGATTAGGTCCAAAAGTGGTATAGTACTTTCTTGGTCGACTACTTATACAGTCAAGGTTAAAAATAAATATCCGCACAAAGTTGTACAATCTTATTGCCATAGTATTCAAATTCAAATTCAAATGGTTTATTGCATGTCACATTACAAGTATTTGAAGAAGAAGCGCATAATAGCCACATAGTAATAAGGTCTGTGTACATATTTTTGAGACTGTGTTGTGTATACATATTGGTGACTTTGACTGTACAGTCAACAGCATAAACAAGTTATCATTTATGTACCTTGTCACTTTAACGTCGTGTTTGAAATGTTATACAAAATTGTGAAACGATTGAAAGCGACAAGGTACAGAAATGATCGCTTATGCTGTTGACTGTACAACATAGTTTAAGGATTTTTTTACATTGATAATTTGCAAGGCGTTCGTATGGAGACGCAGCGGGCTAGCAGCGTATTCGTAGCGTTTACGGAACGTTTTCGTGAGTATTCAGTAAGTATCAACATGTCATGTGTTGTAATTAAGCGGTTCAAGACCGGTCCTTGTGGCTAACATGGGGAAGGCCTATGTCCAGCAGTGGACGTCTTTCGGGTGATATGATGATGATGACCATGTCTTGGTAAGGTTTCTTATCCAGCAATCCTATTATTTATTATGCCTATGGTAATGTAAATCCTCAATAATTAGTCACTTGCTTTTAAAGAAGGATTTAAGACTGCGCCGAGCGTATGCCGGATGTACAGTGGCGCCGTCATTACTATTATTGTGTTTTCTAATAAACTAAAGTATTTTCTAGAAATTGGTCAGTAGGTTTTTGTACTACAAATGAAAACACAACTTATAGGGTATATCACATAGTTTAATAACAATTCACCTTCGAGTTATCAACTTAACGGAAAAAAGTGCCCACCTTTTCCCGTTAAGCTGACTACTCAAAGGGTAATTGTTATTAAAGTTTGTTACGTATCCCATAAATTGTGTTTTTACTTGCGCTACAAAAACGTATCGTCTGATTGCAAGGAAATTCTTTAGTTAAATAGAAAACACAATAATAGTAATGAGGGCGCCACTGAACACTCGACGTTTGTTAGGACGTTTGTTTGGTGTTTGTTTGTGTCTTAAGTTAATGGCCATATTTTTTTATTTATCTTATTGTAGCAGGATCAGTCGGTTAGGGCGCATGAGGTCCCCTTTACAAAATGTTGTGTGTTGGAGAATCTCCTGCAAGATACCCAGTATCTGTGGACAGTAGACCTGAGTATTTGATATAAATTTCAGATTGATACCTCCACGTGTTCCTGAGAAAAAGGGTCTTGACAGACGGACGGACGGACAACAAAGTGATCCTATAAGGGTTCCGCTTTTTCCTTTCGAGGTGCGGAACCCTAAAACTAGACTTTGACAGGGACATCGTCCGCCAGGATGAATTGAAGGTGTGTGAAGTCAGTCATGCATGAGAGAAGGCCTAGTTTTTCTGTAACTGTATGGGCATTTTTGCAGACGGGACGGTTCTTTACCGACGCGTAAAAGGGCCCTCATGTGGCCTATTTACTGTTTTTTTTTTTTTTTGCAAATGGAGTATTGTACAGAAGGGACGTTCTGCGAAAGAGACGTTTTGCGAATTAGACTAGTTATGGTGAACAGATGTTTGGCAAATGAGACGTCATTTTGGTAAAGGGACGTTTTGCGGGACGCTATGCGCCCTCACCGGTCAAACAGATCTAGTTGCTATACTCGGAAGCGACTGATGGCCAATTATAGACAATTTTTCCTACAGATAAAATATAATTATGATGACTTTTCCTTCTGTAAAGACGGCGAAACATTTTTTCCTAAGACGTTCTCTTTGTATTGCAATTTTTCTACAATCGTTGGGTCTTTTAACGAGTCCTCTTGCCTGTCCAGACGCTGATCTTGAACAGCTTCTGTAAATAAAATAAATAAATAACATATTAAAATTGAACTTATTTTAAATATATTCGTTAAAATGTTTAGGGGTGATGGTATGCTTTCTTACATCTATTTATGATTAAACATTCTTTATTCTCATAAGAATTTATTCACTTACATGAGAACTTAAAACTAGTACCTACTTACATTAATTCAGGTTATGTGAGATATGCATTAGAAATAAATGACTAATAAGTACCTAGTCGTAATTAATCAATAACAATGAACTTTAATTTGCCATTATGCAGGTGCTAAAGTTCGGCTCAGTCGATAGATGCGAAGTTAAAAAATAATAATAATTGTGGAATAAACATGGTGACCAAATTTAGGTGATAAATGGTGAAAATTATTTTTTTCTCTTTAGGTTCAGGCTTATAGGAAACGGGCCCTAATACACGCGGGTTGTTGTCGAGCAGCGCCAGTCGGTCCTGACGCTGCAGAGTTTCACAAGTTTCTGCAGTTTTGAATAGCTTTATGGTCGAAAATATAAGCAGGCTTTACATTTGGCTAAATTCAGCCGTCAGCGTGCTCTAAAAGGACTCTATTGCCCCCATTGCGGCATTGCTTATTTTTGTATTTTTATGCTTCTTATCCGACCAACAGGACATTTCCGCTTTTTCTTTAGATGCCATAGTGCAGGTGATCGCGCTCACTTCACACGTAGGTATAGGTCTGTGACAGGAGTTAATTCCTATAGTTATTAGTTCCTGGAAAACTCAAGCCTAGTTGGGTCACTACAGATATCTGCTGTGAACGACTATTATGCTATACCGGTGACTGTACACAAGCCTAACCACAATACTTACTATTAAACGGTGTGTAACGATCTGATAAGTATCCTTCTAAATTGTATCCTATAACCCCTATGACCGCCGCAAACGGCAGAGTCAGGTATGGTGCATTGCTGCGCAGGAATTGCAATAGTATCGGCCACATCTGGAAAACAATTTCAAATAACGTTGTGAAAATAACATTGGCAAAACTCATTAGAAGCAAATTTAAATTAAAAAAAAACCTTTTTTGCCTAAAGATTAAAGACTTATCTCTTATTGGTGGGGTCCTTACGGATACACTTTGGCCCTATTTGATCTTTTGTGTAAAAGAGAAGAAAAGAATAAAGACTACTTTCCTATCTAACTATTCAATCAGATACGAGGTTGAGAAAGTAACAGGACAAAATGAATTGCCAACCCTGAGAGCTAAATTGTGATTAGAAGGTAAAGGTAGTATATTTGGTAAGAAGGCTATTACGGCATAGTAATAGTATAACCATTTAAAATCTAATGTGGTCACTCATACAGTATAGGATGCTTCGGCTAGTACGGCATTGCAGTTAGCCTCTTCAATATTACATCAGTAAAATGTTCCGCCGCTATCTATACCAGTCTTTTCACCGCTTTGTGCTATCCCCACACCGGAATACGATGCGAATGCTGCTTGTGGGCAGACCCTGCACAAATTCCTCCCACCACTAAACTAAACTTGTATTTGGTTGGAGAAGACATTCTCTTCGAGTAGTTTGGTATTTTGAATTTATACTTTAGGAAAACAAAGGACACTCATAAAAATACTAGATATGAGATGATGGTATACTGACCGTCGTTGCGATCCTATGTCCAGTGGACGTGTTTTGTTTGGTTTTGTAGTAGATACGTTTGAATAAATTTAAAGTTACAAGACTTATCTAATCTAATCTATGTTAAATTCGAATCTCATGTCAAGCCCATGTACTTAAGTGATAAACATTTATAATTTTGGTAAAAAACATAATAGTTTATCCTTATCAAGTCCTTAAATCCTTATAATCTTCCTTTGGTTAATTATTTGCATTGCGTATTACAAAGATAGTTGCATTTTTTACTTATCTTTGAATATAACTCAAACTTAGCATACTCACTTTAGGAAAGAGATTATTAATACTAAGACGAAAAATATGTATTTTATTTCGCTAGGGAAAAACTTTGCTCAACTTCGAAGATCGGCATAACCTAAAAGTCCTAAAACCTTAAATGTCAAAATGACATGACAGTGGAAAAGCGTTTGGTAATCTAAATATTTTTGTAACAATAAATAAGAATATTCGAGCAATGTTTTACTCGAAGGAAATAATAACAGTTTTAATTAAACAGAAAACATTTGCCAAGATTAAAAAAGAGTTTCGTAAGTTTGAATTTCTTTTGAGATTGGTTTCTGAACAAAATATTGCTGTCATTTATCTCTGCTATCATTACTAAAAAAACAACCTCCAAACGATTGTTTTTGCTACGCAAATGTAGTATAAAGGATGCAAAAGTAATAAAAATCCTAGTTATATTTATTTATTAAAGTTACCATTATGTCTCACAAGCTATTACTCAGCTTTACGACCGGGCAATGTCTTATAAATAGTTTAAAGCTCAACTCAAAATATTTACGTAATTTCCCCGATTTTACCGAAGTTTTTTCTAGAAATAGTAGTTCAAATCCAACTAAAAAGAAAACAGCGAGCTCTGTTTACCGTACTATGAACGTATTTGATAGAAAAGCGAAGATATTACAAAGAGAACGGTCTGCTAGAAGGGATGATTATCATTTAGCCGAGTATATTAGAGAGGAGGTGGGTTGGCGCACGGCTGACAGAGTATTAGATATCAAGAGAATTTTTAAAAATGCTGTGGAGCTTGGTAAGTGTGAACTCAAGATAACTTACGACTTAGGACAACTTGTAGGCTGCTTTGTAGTATTTTTAATCCCCAAAGCGCATCCCGCTCCAACTGGTCTCGAAACGTTGCCATCATTGTGCAAACTAGAAAAAAAAAAAAAAAAAAAAAAAAAAGTAGCTTTGTTCATACATGCGCCAAGTACTAGCACATTCTGCGAGCTGCCGCGGGAGAAACGGCCCTTTGAGCCAACATGGGACTGAGCATGGCTCTACTTATATTTAATAAGATACTTAAATATATTCTTAATATAGATTTATAATAATTTAAGAAGAAATTGACCAAACAATTAATTAAAAAATGTTACTATACCATTGCACAAAATTTTAATTAGACTTAACTGTTACATAATTAAGCATTATTAGAATTTATCTAACATGAGATAGAACTGTTTATAACATTGGCTGTCTGTGAAAGTACTTTGCATGCTGCATGCACACTAAACATTTGTACACCTGCCCTTGCGGGAAAGACATAGTGAATGCAACCTGTGAAACAAATCACCATCACTATACCTATGTTTAACAAATAAAGATTCTGATGTTTAATTAGAAGTTGTGCAATTACTTTCATGGACATTATGGAAAAGGCAGGGATTCAGTTGGTTTACCCTTGAAATATTGACTAACGTTTCATCGAACGCTACATTATGTGTAATTTTCATTTCATTGACAGGCATTTCCACATGCAGGTGCAATTTTTTTTTGATGGTCACAAGTAACCTAACCTAACCTACTTAATCAATGATATAGATAACCTGAAAACAATAGGGCTTCAGGAGAAAATAGCTTTCGATGAAATGAAATTCGACATAAACATTTGTCGATATTTCAAGCGGCACCCGATTCAGTTAGATAGGTACAGTTCTGCGTGTTCATAGTAAAACCATGACAAACCAAACCAATGTATAGTTTTTACAACTTAATACGGAACAGCGAGTCATTTTTCTAGTTATTGATTGATGTCCAGAGGCCATGACCGTTGAACACAGACTAAATGGACCCGCATAGAAAGCAGATGCGCGGTGTCTAGTTAGATTAAGGTCTGTGGAAATTACCGTGAAAGAGATCACCAAAAGTTAAATTAAAATTGGCCAAGAAATACAGATGATACAAGTATTAACTGCTAATTAGACAGCGATTAGATATGCACGGAGAGATCTGATATGCACTGTGACGTTATGTAACAGGTTGGTCATATAACCTCATTGTTAAATTCTGTTTTGCTAAAAAGAGATAGGAACAAATCTTTGTTGGCTTATTTCTTGGTTCTTCCAAAAACATTTTCAGCTTTCATTGAAGGTGTAAAACAAAGGCATAAATGTTCTCTATTACTTGTTACAGGGGCAGGCCGTGGTTACGTAAGCCGCCATCTCCTCCCTGACTCCGTAGAAAAGGTTACACTATGTGATACGTCTCAAACACACTTGGATAAAGCTATTATAGGGGACGGAGTGAAGTACGATAAAATAGTGATGGATGAGGAGAGGATTAATGAAGACTCTATTCAAGTAGGTTTTATTTAAAGGGTGAGAGTATGTTTAATGCGCAACACAAGAAATTTTTGTTTTTCAAATAATATTTGTTTCACTTCTCATGCTCTTAAAATGTTACTTTAGTATCTGCACATTGGGACTAAAACTCCTTATTAATGACTAGGGTTTTTTTTTTTTATTTACTTTGGAAAACCCCTAAACAGCCAATCACGGTATTTGTGAATGTAGGATTATCGCCATTTTCAGTGATGGTGTATGGACCATTTTTGAGCATGGAAATAACCTCAAAATTACAACTGACAAAATATAAAAAATAACGTTTTAATTTCACTAATGAATTACGATAAATGATTACGGATATGAATCTACATACATACATACATACCGTCACGCCTTCATCCCAGAGTGGGGTAGGCAGAGCTACAGAATTACCAACAACTTTAACAGCCAGTTGTCAATTCTGTAACCACATTTTGCACTTTTTTTTTTTTTTTTTTTTTTTTTTTGTCTATTTGATTATATTAATGATTCATCCATTTTATTGTGCATGGTCCAATTAGTTTTAGTTATAAAATGGTTTTCAAGTTTGAATCTGTTGGCTAAACATGCAAGCATTTAAACGTCACTTTACAAAAAAAAAACAGAACAAATTTGTAAGAAACTTTGTTATATAGTTACTTGACATTGGCAAATCGCATAGATTGCCAAAAAACTTTGTTATAACCAATATTATAATTTTGTATAGAATGTTTTTTTTCCTCGCATTCAAAGTCAAAAGTAGAGTGTTTAACGCGAGACTAAACAACCATAATGACACTCGAACTACAGCCACCCGCGCTCCGCTTGGGTGGCTAAACATCTCGTGTCATTATGGCTTGTTTTAGTCCCTTGTTGAACAATCTACTATTTTTAACTACTTATTACAATGATTTAGGCTTTTATAATTGCTTTTTTTTGTACCTATGTATTGACCTATTTACGTAAGCTGATAAGACCTTGTCTTGCCTGCCTAGACAGATAGAAATCAAAATCGTTAGTAGCATTTTCATCTTAGCTGGGCCTAATTAACAGCTAAGATTTAAATATACTTTCAGTTCCCAGAGGATACTGTGGACTTGGTGGTGTCCTCTCTCTGTCTCCACTGGGTCAATAACCTGCCGGGGTGCTTCGACAGAATCATGACCATGCTGAAACCTGATGGGGTATGTAAAAGTCGATAATTGATTGATCGCTAACGATTTACTAGAAGAGTTATAGATTAATCGATTTATTGATCTTAATGGTAAAAATCGATAATTGATTGATCGCTAACGATTTACTAGAAGAGTTATAGATTAATCGATTTATTGATCTTAATGGTAAATGTTAGGATATTTTTTACACAAATTGAAGCTAAGCTTTATATAGAGAAATAGATGTAATATTGTCCCACAATAGTTATTTATTTATTTAAAAACAAATATCTCGCGAAACTTAAGACTGCGCCGAGCGTACGCCGGATGTACAGTGGCGCTCTCATTACTTAAATTTGAGTAAATGTTTTTGTACTACAAATGAAAACACAACTTATAGGATATATCATACCTATAGTTTAATAACAATTCACCTTCGAGTTATTATTATTAACTTAACGGAAAAAAGTAGCCACCTTTTCCCGTTAAGCCGACTACGCAAAGGGTAATTGTTATTAAAGTTTGTTACGTACCCCATAAAATTGTGTTTTTATTTGCGCTACCAAAACTCATCGTCTGATTGCAAGGAAATTCTTTAGTTAATTAGAAAACACAATAATAGTAACAGCGTTTGCTCGGTGCAGTCTTAAATATCTGAAAATACCGTAAAAGAGATCACCAAAAGTGAAAGTAAATTTAAAATCGGCTAAAAATACGAATGATACAAGCATTTTAAACTGCTAATTAAAAAAGAGGCGTCATGTAACAGGTCGGCCATATAAACTGTTTGTTACATTGTTCGTTTCATTGAAGCTGTGAGGAAAAGTCATAAATACATACGAATTTGCAGTCTTAGAATTGCATCGCAGTCCTGTGAATGCGAATGTCTATGGGTCACAGTTTCCACTTACCATCAGGTGGCCTGTGTGCTCGTTTGTCTTCTCTATGCCATAAAAAAAAGACAAGATTATGACGATGAATACATTCACAAACGTGAAAACCGTTACCCTTCTGTCGTGGTCGGGTAACGCACTAACTTGTTGTATAACGCCTGTCAATTTGTTAACACTCTAGTTGTGATATGAAACTCAGAATTGTACTGCTATATTTTAACAGGAGTTTGTTTCATTTTATAACGGTATTAAGTTTTTTCTCGTTTTTTAATCACTGAATTAATAAATAAAAAAGTTTGAATAGTGACACAAGTCATGAATTATCTTTGTGGAAATGTAATCCTGATCTATTTAGCCGTTAATGTGTGATTGATTGACTAACATGCAATATCTACATATACGTCCAAACATCACAAATGTTGACTAATGATGATGTTTTTTGATTAAGGTAACACAACGGAAATCTCCATATTTTTTTTATACATTTTTGTATACATACCTCTTAGTTTAAAAAAAAACCCTATTCAGGCGATGTTGGCATCAGTATTCGGCGGCGATACCCTCATGGAGCTGCGGCAGGCGCTCCAGCTGGCAGACTCGGAGAGGCTCGGGGGCATGGCCCCCCACGTGTCGCCTTTCGTGCGCGCGCAGGACATCGCGGGACTAATGACGGCGTGAGTAAACAGGAACAGAATAGGGGTCAATTCCAAATAAATTGTACGTCATACAAAAGAAATACAAAGGAATATGTCTTTATTTTGTCATACAAGGGAATTTTAGTCACACAAAGGAATTCATAAGGATAGGTTCATATTGAGAAAAAAAGAAATGTTGATTTTATATTTAAATGTTTATTTTTTATGTAAGAGTTTTTTTTACAATATCTACTTGTTTTTTTTTATCTGTTTGTTTTATAACCATAGTTAATGAATATGACAAGGGAGTCGATTTTTTGTTATTAGTAGACGGAGGCGTGTCCTTTTATATGTACTCCGCAATCAATAAAAAAACATAATCGCAAATAAGATCCCTCATTTTTTAAGTTTTATGTACAACGTTAATCAACTTAAGTTTTAAATCTTTTTTTTTTACCTTTAATTAGGCATGTTTATGTTTTACAAATTTTCAATCTTAGTCACTACATCTTCTTTTATTCCACATTTATCTCTGACTAAATTACTAACAACTCTAAAAAGTTGTTAATAATTCTGTAACCACATTTTGCACAATTAGGCTAAGATGTTTACCAGTGTATTAGTGACAGTATAACCTGTGTTTTCGTTTGTAGTACAAAAACTGACCGACCAATTTCAAGAAAATACTTTAGTCTATTAAAAAACACAATAATAGTAATGAGGGCGCCACTGTACATCCGGCGTACGCTCGGCGCACTAACTATACCTGTATCCCAACTAGTCTTCAAAAACGCTCGTTTTTCTCCACCGTTTAAATAACCGCCCGTCTGCAGAAGCGGCTACACCCTCCAAACGGTGGATGTGGACACCATCACCGTGTGGTACCCGTCGGCGTGGCACGTGATGCACGACCTGCGCTCACTGGGCGAGGGAAACGCCGCGTTTAATAGACCACTGCGTTTGAGCCGCGACGTTCAGTTCGCTGCGGCAGCTATATATGAGGAGATGTATGGAAAGGTAAGGGTTTTTACGTAACACCTGGCCATAATGTGAGTTTTATCGCACGCTGCGCGCACGGTAAAACTCGCATTGTGGCCAGGTGAAGACGTAAAATTGTGTAGGTACTCATCACGGGCAGTAAAAAAGAAAGCCCTCTATCGCATATTTACAACCCTCGCCTACGGCTAGGGTCTCAAATACCTGCGATTTCGGGCTTTCTTTCTTTTACAGCCCTTGTTAAGTAATGTACTATTAATCCATCGGGAACTTTTAATTTTTCCGATAGCGAGCGGTAACTTTTTAACGTGATATATCGATGAACGCACGAAAAAAAGCTCCCTATTTCACCCCCTTAATAATGACATGTGACAGGTGACGATTCAATATACATTGCGAAGTTAACACGCTGATAAATCACTGGGTTTCATACAAGCTGCGTCATGTACGGTGGGCCAAGAAAGTGGACTACCAGTTTTGACAAAAGTTTCTGTACATACATACATTAAATCACGCCTATTTCCCAGAGGGGTTGGCAGACCACTTCTTTTCATTTGCTACGATCTTGACAAAGGACACCGCACGGAAAGTATGGAAAAAAAAACATCGGTGAATTTTGATAAAAAAAATATATGTTACGCGCCTTGATCGATATATAAAAATACTTGGAGGGCAATAAAATCCTATGACTAGTTTTTGACAAAAAAAATATTTAGTGAAAAATCAAGGGAATTCGGTTCCATAGAAAAATGTATGAAGGAAAAAAAAAGTGTTCTGTTTTGGACGAAAAAAATATATGTTTTAGAAACCATTAAATTGATCAACTTCATCAAAAAAACTTCTTTAAAAAAGAGTTTGGTTTTTAAGTTATAGCGTTTCATAAAAATAAGTAAAAAAGGTCTTTAATTTTTTGTTTTTTTTTTTAATCGTTAATATTTCCGTTTATGGCGATAGTAAAAATAACTAAAAACATACTGTGTGCATCTTTTTTACTAACATAAGTTTTGTATCACAGTCACCTATTCTTCAGTATTTAGATTTGAAATGAATTTTAAGGAAAAATACTTGGTTTTTCGTGTTTTTTTTTTAAACCGATCGGTGAAAAATTGTGCATTTTGAATATTTTATAAGTTGTGTTATTGTTAACATAAATCATTAAAATTCAAACATATTCTATGAACGGATTAAAAAAAAAACACGAAAAACCAAGTTTTTTTCTTTAAAATTCATTTCAAATCTAAATACTGAAGAATAGGTGACTGTGATACAAAACTTATGTAAGTAAAAAAGATGCACACAGTATGTTTTTAGTTATTTTTACTATCGCCATAAACGGAAATATTAACGATTAAAAAAAAAAAAAAAGAAATTTTTTACTTATTTTTATGAAACGCTATAACTTAAAAACCAAACTTTTTTAAAGAAGTTTTTTTGATGAAGTTGATCAATTTAATGGTTTCTAAAACATATATTTTTTTCGTCCAAAACAGAACACTTTTTTTTTTCCTTCATACATTTTTCTATGGAACCGAATTCCCTTGATTTTTCACTAAATATTTTTTTTGTCAAAAACTAGTCATAGGATTTTATTGCCCTCCAAGTATTTTTTATATATCGATCAAGGCGCGTAACATATATTTTTTTTATCAAAATTCACCGATGTTTTTTTTTCCATACTTTCCGTGCGGTGTCCTTTCTTTCGCTTCTTCCACATTCATACATCGAGTCGTGCACGCACGTCGGTTTCGCGTACTTAAGATTCGGCCCTTTTCCAGTATTTCTCCGATTTGACTCGAAAAAGTACAAAAGTTTCTGTGGATCTCTAATTGTAATTTGTAAATTTGTAATTCTCGCCAAAGTTGACACTTGTCACTGTCATAATATTATTGCAAGGGAAATCGAACTTGTTGTAACATGACGTGCAAATAAACTTCAACCGTTGAATAGTAGACCACATTTTTGGCCGACTGTACATGCACTGAAATGTCACCTGTCATTGTCGCCTTACACATTCTCGTTCGACTTCTCAATTCTTCTTTATATATACTCGTATAAGGTGCTAACAAACTAGTCACGGATATTTTAAGAGATAATACATTACATTAAAACAATTAACTTTTAACTGTAATTAAGGAACCTTTGTATATCATTTTATTGTTTTAATTTACCGAACAAAAAATATATATTATAATTAATCTTTAAAATAATCACCCCTATTATGTACCTGTCAAGATGTTTGTCAAAAGTTGGTTTTCGTAAATGTCAAGTTTTTTATTTATCAACTTTAAGCGGCCACTTGAATGATAGTTTAAAGAGGTTCTATAATGTCTAAAGAGGTCTCATTTAATTATCTTATTAACAGGGTGTTTTAACGTAGCTTTGTTTCCTAGTTTTCTCCAAAAAAACATCAGAAAACCTATGATGTTTCATACTTAAAATGTATTCCGAGAACCGAGTACTATCAGCTGTAAAAATATCCGTGACTAATTTGTTAGCACCTTATATACACTCAGGAGCAAAAAAAAATGGGTCAGTGTGCGTTTTTCATACTAAAGAGGCTATTTTGAAGCCTTGTTCCTCGCCAGGAGATGTTTTTAATGAAATCTGATGATGGATACCCTGAGCATCGATACAGGACTTCCAGAGTGCTTAGGATACTTAACTGATTGAATCTGCGGCTAGCGTGGGAATTGTGCATGTTCATAGAAAGGTCTAAAATAGCAATAAAATGTAAGGAAATCCAAATGCTGTCCCAAACTCTCTCGCTGTGGTGTTAACTGAATGTGCGATCAGTTAGGTATCTTAAGAACTTTTGACCTCCTCTATTGAACCTCGGAGTATCCACCATTAAACCTCCCTCAAAACAACCCCTGGCAAGAAACCAAGGCTTCAAAATAGCCTCGTTTGTCTATATTATTTTTGCTCCCGAGTGTATTTGACTTGACGTCCACAGGATCTACCAGAACAGAACTGCCGAGGTGTTCCAGTGACCTTCGAGATCGTGAACTTCCTCGGGTGGAAGCCGGCCCCCGGCCAGCCGCAGCCGCTGCCGCGGGGCTCCGGGCTGATGTCGCTCAAGGACCTGCACCGCGTCGACGACATCGCCAAGGAGGCTGGCGTGACCCCGGTCGTTATTAGTGATGATGGGAGGAAATAAAGTGGTTGAGATATTAATGTGTTGTTTTGTTGTTAAAGGCATAATACACAGACACAAACACAGAAGGACACAGACACAGAAATACATCAGACAGACACGGATCACGGAGTTACACACGTATGACACCAGATGGACACCAGACACAGACATGGAACCGGACACACACAAATATAGACGGACAGGTAGACACGGAGACGGACATAATCATAGACACAGACACGGATCTAGACAGACAGGAGACACGGAGACGGACATAATCATAGACACAGATAGACACAGAAACGGATCCAGACAGACACAGACGGACAGGTAGACACGGAGATGGACATGATCATAGACACAGACACGGATCCAGCACCTGCATCGCGTCGACGACATCGCGAAGGAGGCTGGCGTGACGCCGGTCGTTATTAGTGATGATGGGAGGAAATAAAGTGGTTGAGAGATTAATGTGTTGTTTTGTTATTAAATGCATATACATACACAGACAGACATTAGACATAAATAGGGATCCAGACACAAACACAGAAGGTCACCAGATAGACACGGATTACGGAGACACATACACGTATGACACCAGATGGACACCAGACACAGATACGGGACCAGACAGACACAAATATAGACGGACACAGACGGACATAATCATAGACACAGATAGACACAGAAACGGATCCAGACAGGCACAGACGGACAGGTAGACACGGAGACGGAAATAATCATAGACATAGACACGGATGCAGACAGACATAGACGGACAGATAGACACGGAGACGGATCCAGACAGACAGACAGGAGATACGGAGACGGACATAATCATAGACACAGAAACGGATCACAGTATGTTTATGCCTTTGGAAATGAGCTAGGGTAAAGTCACCATCAGTGGTCAGCCAGTCAGTCGATCTTATAATTAGTGCGAAGAGTACGAAATATATCTTTCATACTCTTCCCACTCATACTAAATATAGGCAGAGGCCGACTACAGCTCTCTGGCTGACCACTGGTTACTTTACCCTATCCGTATTTATTACAAATGAAAACAATAAATATATTCAAGTATGTTTTATTCATATTTTAAAATAATTTGTATTTTAAATAAAAACTATAAGTAGGTACTTAAATTAAACGGTTTGGAGAACATCGTGTAAAGTTAAAAAAAGTACCTGCTTAAAAAAAACTACGTGATATAGTTCGTCAGACAATAGAAGTAACACTGACACGTCGAAGCTCCACAAAACAGGTTTGATTGGCTGTTTGCAGAGCCACGTGGTTAGGTTTGTTTACATTTAGTTAAGTAACTAAACAAAAGGAGTATAGCGACTAGAAAGGCGTACTTTACCCGACTGCGCGCCAGTTATAACGTATTATGTCCAAAGATCGGAGAAATGGACGTCATTACTCGCAATAGTGTGGACATGACTCCAAAGATTATTATCAAACCAATTAAATTACATTAATTGGGATAGGCCAAAACAAATAACTCACAGTTTTTACATTGTAATTCTCAAGAATACGTCATTTTAAGAGATCAATTTAATTCATTTTGTATTTGATACGATAGTTTTGTTTTAATATATTTATTTATTTAGCGGCCTTTTTATGCATGACATGATTATTTTAAATTTGCGTTGGCATTTTCTAATAAATTAAAAACATTTAAATGATCTAAAGTTAAAAAGTTATTGTATTAGTGAATTAAAATATACTATTTCAAGCTGTTTTCGCCTAACCCGTAAGATACACCTAGGAGGGCTTCAAGCCGAAAACAAAAGTCAAACAAAGGTTAAATATACTTTTGTCGAAATATCCGAAATATATAAATATTTCAAACACTAAATAACGCAGAACAGCTTTAAAACTATGGTTTTCGAATTGGAGTAATCGTAAAAATATGAACATTCCCAATTGATTACATTCCCTAAAAATAATTTTGATCCTATGCAAGGCAGTAATAAAGAAATAATACAAAAACTTTTTATTGTATAAATGTATTAAAGCAAACAATATTTTCTAAAAAAAAACCGTGGTTAGTTTATTTCTTTTCACGACTAAAATGAACTTATGCGGTGAAAAGCTCCTTCCGCAATCCACGGATGTTGGAGCAAACATAAGTATATTAATATTACTCGTAATGGCCCCTCCTCACGTCTTAGTATTATTTATTAATTACCATCCTGCAAAGGATCAAGATTAAAGTACAGGTAAGTTATTTAACAATCTTTCTTTGGAGTCATGTCCACATTATTGCGAGTATGGACGCCGATTTGTCCGATCTCTGATTATGTCAAACTGCTAAACTAAACTAAAAAATCCTTGTCTCGATGCTCGGTACAGTCTTAATATATTTTATCTACATCTATAGCATAACTAGGATAACGTGTCTTGGCTTTCTTTTCTGTTTCGCCTACAGGTTGACTGGGTAGAGACTGCCATTGGGCATTAAGTCCGCCATTTGTACTTTATTGTAATACAAAAATAACTTCAATATAATATGTTCAGAAACACTAAACAAATGTCCTATATTAAGTAACCTGTATTTGTGGTTATACTGTTGACATGAAAGTATTACATGTCATTAAGACTGCGCCGAGCAAACGCCGAGCGTCCAGTGGCGCCCTCATTACTATTATTGGGTTTTCTAATTAACTAAAGAATTTCCTTGGAACCAAACAAAATGTGTTTGTAGCGCAAGTATAAACACAATTTATGGGATACGTAAAAAACTTTAATAACAATTATCCTTTGAGTAGTCAGCTTAACGGGAAAAGGTGGCCACTTTTTTTCGTTAAGTTAATAACTCGAAGGTGAATTGTTATTAAACTATATGATATACCCTATAAGTTGTGTTTTCATTTGTAGTACAAACAAATTTAGTCCAATTTCAAGAAAATACTTTAGTTTATTAGAAAACACAATAAAAGTAATGAGGGCGCCACTGTACATCCGGCGTACGCTCGGCGCAGTCTTAAAGTATCGGTTATCGCTGTAGTTGCATCTTAATGTTCACTTTAAACTATCGGTGAACTATACGATATAGGTACATTAAGATACAGGGTAACGACAGATACACGTCTCTCACATATTGTAGAAAACTTATGATATGCATGTAGATAAAGTTATGTATGTACTATACACATAACTAGGCATTAAAGCACTCGTGTGAACTTATTATGAAACTCGCCTTTCGGATTGTTTCATAAAACCACACTCGTGTATTAATGCCTCTCATTATGCAACAGTCACATAAACTACTATTAAAGTAGTTATATTTGTTTCATTAGAACCCTTATTTGCTAGGCTGTTTGTTTCTCTATTATGCATGCGATTATACATTATAAATATTGTATTTCTCTAGTGGTTCATAATCCCATTCGTCATCGGAATTCTGGATTGCATCTGTAAAAAAATAAAATAAAATAAATGAAGATATTATTGGTAACATTTTTTCCGTCCTGATCGCTACCACCATCTTATCCATTAACTGCCAAACAGCAGTGTTCGCATTGTTGTGTTCCGGTTTGGGGATAAGACACCCGGTGAAATGACTAGCATAGAGGCATTCCATCTTAGTCGGAGTGCCAACGCCTTTGCAGTCTTAGGTTTGCATTGCAGTCTTGTGAATGTGAATGTCTATGGGTCACAGTTTCCACTTACCATCAGGTGGCCTGTGTGCTCGTTTGTCTTCTCTATGTCAAAAAAAACATGAATAGAAACGCTATACATCTTGGCAAGAATCTCTGGTGTTCCGTTGGGACCGATCTGGGAAAAAAAAAACACGGAGCTGATAGACTGACTTACCTTCTTGTTGTATTGGAGGTAGAGGGCGTGAAGCGAGGTCAGGCACTGGCAGCGGGCGATTCCTGATCGCAGGCGGAGCCGCAGACGGCACTGGTGAAAAATACAATTTAGTAATATAATATTAACGTCCAGTAAAGGAAATGGATTCCTAGACCATTTTGGACTATGTCATAGTGACGTATCCAATCAAAACCTAGGAGACTTCTTATGATTTTGTTTACAGTGTCACTTTGACATAGTCCAAAATGGTCTAGGAATCAATTTCCTTGACTGTACATAGATACATAAGCTTACGCATTTATTCCCAGAGGGGTAGGCAGAGACCACTTCTTTTCACTTGCTACGATCTTGAAAAAATTCTTTCGCTTCTTCCACATTCACACATCGAGTCATGCACGCACGTCGGTTTCGTGTACTTAAGATTCGGCCCTTTTCCAGTATTTTTCCGATTTGACTCGAAAAAGTACGCCTAGGGCGGCGCCTTCCAACCCGTCCACTCACTTTCGCTCTGTATATCTCTTTGGTCAATCTTCTTTCATCCATCCTTTCCAAATGGCCGAACCATTCAATCTTATTCACTACATCTTCTTTTATTCCACATTCATCTCTGACTTTATGTATGCTAACGTTATTACTTGTTCTTATTTGTAACAAGTTATGACTTATTTTAAGTTGTGTCCCTACTCACCCGGTACATTATGTAATTACCTTCTTCTGACTGTATCGGCGGTAGAGGCCGCGTTGCAATGTTGGGCACTGGTAATGGCCTATTCATCATTGGAGAAGGCGTCACAACAGAAGCGACAGGTGGAGGTGACACCGAGGAACTGGCAGGCGGAACTGGTTGACTCTTGACAGGCATTCCAGGTGGCGCTTTCAAAGTAGCTTCTATCTTCGACTTTAGTGATGTAGACACAAGAGGTTTAACTGTGGGCTTGACGGTAGCTAGTGGTTTTGGGGTGACAGGCGGTTCAGTATGCTGGACAGGGTTGGAGGGTAGTTTCGGTTGGTTTGGGAAGGTTTTTTTTGGAGCTGCTGGTGGTGGTCTCTTCTCTAATGTGCCAGCTGATGGTCCTGGGAAAGAACACGAAATTTAATGAATGTCTTTGCTAAATTTGTTGCATTAAATAAAGGTTTTAAAGATCATTATATTTGCCAGTATTTTAACCCCAAGCAGAAGTATCTATGTGATGGAATGTGTGTGTAACCTTCCCTGGGTCCATATTATGATCGCCTTTATCGCGGTGGATAAACCATCTGTCACACTTACATATTGGTCAAAAAGTGACAGATATATCCACACGATAAACACGACCTTATCCTGTCCATATCCTGTCGTTGCTTTTCAACATTTTGTTTTTGCCTCACTCTCCCGCTTACCTTTCCGAGAGGTTTAGCTTCATGGCAAGCAGTTCTCAGAATAGCTTGCGGTCGAGTGCTAACCTTTCTCTTGCCTTCCCAGCACATACGTCTAAAACTTACTCCAAATCCTTCTCGGTGCACTCTGTTAGACTGTGGAACCGGCTCCCTTCTGATTTTAGGAAATCGCAATCGGTCACATCTCTACAAGGAAGATTGAGGACATACTGGCTTGACTCCTTATAACTGTGTACTATCCTTTGTTAATTTTATGATATATATAGGTATATTATATGTATATATATATATATGTATATATATTCATATATATGTGTATATAGGTATATTATATATATATATATGTTCATATATATGTTTATATTTATTTATATATATATTATATGTATTGTATATTTATGATGTATATGCGTAGGTATATATATAAGTTTGTGTATTTAATTGTTTTTATGTTTATTAATTATTTTTTAATTTTATATGTCTCTGTTAGTATTTATTCACAAGGTCTAAAATTTTGTTAACGCCGTTTCTGTAAACTTTGTTTTGTACTAAATAATGTCTGCCGCATTCTGCTTTCTTATTTTACTCAATCACCCAAAGGTTAGCTGGAAGAGATCCCTTAAAGGGATAAGTTCGCCTTTGTACATTCTAACTCTGTATTGTATTAGATTTTCTGTTTTTTTTTTGTGTACAATAAAGTGTTTACATACATACATACATAAACACGACCTTAATAATAGGCCTGCAGGTTTCACCTGGCGCACGTTTTATAAAGTGACCAGTAACAATTTTACAGGTCTAAACTGGCAACACTGCTCAAATGGCTAGTCATCATTGGTCGAGGTTGTGTCAAATGAAAACCATTGATGGTTGCAACGGAACACTGACAAATGTCAGCATTAGGCTTTCCACCAGAGATGTGCGAGGATGCGTTGCGAGGGATGTGTTTGTCATGGACCAATAGAAACACTTCATTTAACTATCCTCGCTTAGCTTAGAGCTGGTGAAAACAGCTCAGCGGACTTATGACTGTCCCGTGTGGTTGCCGGGTTATAATAGTGGCACCCCATGTCTCGTGGATGTCGTAAGAGGCGACTAAGGGAATAAAGGCTTGCAGTACTGTTAGGCGATGGGCTTGCAACCTGTCACTAACATACTAGTAAACCGCTATATATGCGATATTTCCTGCTAGTTATGACAGGGGTCCTTCAAGAAAAGAGCTCTTATTTTCCTTAAAGGCCGGCAACGGACCGACAACTCAACTTGAGTTGCCGGTGTTCATGGGCGGTGGTGATTACTTCCGATCAGGTAAGCCGCATGCTCGTTTGCCTCCCTCTTTTATAAAAAAAAAAAAAAAAAAAAACATCTTAGGCTAATTGTGCAAAATGTGGTCACACAATTATCAACAAGTTTTTAGAGTTGTTGGTAATTCTGTAGCTCTGCCTACCCCACTCTGGGAATAAAGGCATGAGTTTATGTATGTTATATTTAATTATTATGGTGCTTGTGCAAAGCCTGTCCGAATCGCTTCCATCTTATCCTTTAACCCTGTTCTGATGTGGAGATAAGACAACTGAATAAATTACTGACATAGAGGCATTCTATCTTAGTCCTCAAGGTTGGCGACGCATTTGCGGTCTTAAGATTGTAGTCTTGGGATTGAGGTCTTGAGAATGCAGATGTCTTGGATCACATTTACCATCAGGTGGCCGTAAAAAAAAAAAGTATATTTTTTTGGTAATGTTACGTACCGATCCCTCCGTTTCTTTTTTTAATTGCCTCTTTGAGCTCCAAGGTTCCAAGGTGAGCTGGTGACCCTGAATCAGGTGCTGACTTCTCTAAAGTGGCTGAAGGTGATGCTGTTGACGGAACTGAAATAATATAACTGTTAACAAAAGATTTTATAGCTATTCAAAACATGATTTTTGACAATTGTTTGATATATGAATGGTTTATTGAAGCTATGAAAAAAGTCATGAACAGATCTCGAAATATATGGAGCAAAACTAAATGACAGCAATAATATACACAAGATCCACAAGCGTCGCTATTGCCTAACGCACTCGCAACCTCAATTGGCTTCAAAGCGGATCAATTGTTTTCATTTTGTATGCAGACAATCCTTCGATTTTCAAAATGAAAACAATT
The DNA here is from genome assembly GCA_963966035.1 of Acleris laterana. Taxonomy (NCBI): domain Eukaryota; kingdom Metazoa; phylum Arthropoda; class Insecta; order Lepidoptera; family Tortricidae; genus Acleris; species Acleris laterana. Next base: position 7,083,724 of record OZ014467.1, on the reverse strand, counting down.
GCAATTGCGAGTGCGTTAGGCAATAGCGACGCTGGCACGAATGGATTGAACGAAAGTTATCCCCTCTATCACTGTACGTACATACTTACGTATACCTATACGTATACGTATACCTATACCTATACGTACGTACGTATAGTCTATACTTTTAGGTATTTAAAAAAATGTAAACATTCCAAACCACGTGACATTGTTAAACAGCCAATCAAAACTGTTTTATCGAACTTTGACGTACGACGACTTTGACGTCAGCCAATAGAAGCAGAACACTGTCTGCTTCTATTGGCTGACGAACTATATCACGTGGTTGTTTTGTTTACAATTTTTTTAATACGGAAAGGTATAGACTATAGTAGTACGTCCTTTGAACCGATGTTCGAATTTCAAACCGAAAACCTGTTATTATTTTACACACTAGTATACTTTCGTTCTCTCATTCAATCCATTCGTGCCAGCTCTTGTGAATCGACCTGTACTAGTGATCGCCAGCATTGTTAGTAAGTGTGTATTTTTATGTTTTGTTTTGCCCCTACTACTACTGCTCTACTCCACAGAAATTGAAAAGTGTTTTAGCCACCTGAAATAGATTCATCAGTTGACACGGAGAAATTTGCCTGAAAATTTGGAACACATTCTGATCGTTTGATTTAGCAATAAAAAAGATTAAAAAAAAAGATAAAAGATATTTATTCAGTAAGTAGGCCGCTTTTACACGTCAAGAATCTACCAGCGCTTCCCAAGAGGAGACCACTGCCGAGAAGAAACGCCGCAAGAAACTCAGCAGTCAGTCGTTTTTTAACCATATTTAATACTACAGCGATACTATTTAGTAATAAAAGATACTAACAGTGAATGGGACAGTAATTCTGAAATACACAATAAAGAAAAAAATATGATGATATTGAATGAAGTTTCAAATTTTTTTTAATAAAGAAAAACCAGAGTTTTGTTGCTATTTTGTTTCATTTGCATACTTTCATTGTTTTTAGGGTTCCGTAGTCAAACTAGGAACCCTTATAGTTTCGCCATGTCCGTCCGTCCGTCCGTCCGTCCGTCCCCAGTCTAGCTCAGAGACTCATAGTACTAGAAAGCTGTAATTTGGCATGAATATACATATTAGTCACGCCAACAAAGTGGTAAAATAAAATTTCAAAAAATATATTTTTTTAATGCACCTCCCCTACACGTAACGTGGGGATGCCTTTTTTTTTTCTTGCCTACCCCATAGTGTAGGGTGTCGTTGGATAGGTCTTTCAAAAATATTGCGGGTTTGTGAAAACAATTTTTCGATTAAGGGATCCGTTTATGACATATTAAGCTATAAAGCGCTATTTTTTGTTAGAGTCAAGTGTCCCCCCCCCCCCTACAGCCAAAACTACAAATACTAAAAATCTGAAAAATATCTTCAACAAAAGCGCATATAACGAATTTTAAAGGAAAACTATCACGGCTAAGTAGACAAGATTAGTTCCTGAGATACAGGCGACTAAAGTGTTTATACCTATCAAAATCGCCTATGATAACTTTGATAGAAAAATTTGTTAACGGGGCGTGCAGGACGCGCGGGGGGAGTCTGTCCAAGTAACAAATCGAGCGACAGCCGCGCTCATAAGCGCGAGCGCCTACATGCTGTTCGGATGTGCCCCGGAATGCTACCTACAAGTTTGCGATTTGCGATCTGAAAGTTTACAAATAATCGATTAGATTATTGATTTGAGTCGAGTATCGTTTGGAAAACTTAAAATTCTATTTACTGGCCCTTGTTTTCAATTTCTATTAATCACTACATAGTATAAAACAAAGTCGCTTCCCGATGTCTGTCCCTATGTATGCTTAGATCTTTAAAACTACGCAACGCATTTTGATGCGGTTTTTTTTAAAAGATAGAGGGATTCGTGAGGAAGGTTTATATGTATAATATTTTTTTATTTTATGTACTGGTTTTACAGAAAACTCTTATAAACCGAAGCGAAGCGATGGCGGGTCGCTAGTTACTTTATAAAAGATTAAACTTTTATTGTAATTTAAAGTCGGTTTGAAGCAGTTTAGATACCTAACTACCTACATAGGTATACTGATCTCACACTTAAAAGCTTGGCTCTTGTTTGAGATATTATATACGAATTTATAAGAAAAAGAATCATTACTAACAATAAGTAGACTTAATTAGTTCCTGAGATACAGGCGACTAACGGGTTTATACCTACTAAAAATCATCTAAGACAGCGCCAAATAACTAAATAGAAAATTGGTTCATACATGTTGATTTTTGAGATAGTTTTTTGTGTTTGTCGTTGCGGCTTCGGAACCCTACACTGAGCATGGTCAGACATGCTCTTGCCCGGTTTTTTTATTTTTATCAACAATACTTCGAGCGATCACTACTATAAGGGAAAATAAATAAAATTAAAATAAAATTAATTTATTTCAGACTTGAAAGCCCATAAGATTATAGTTACAAATTAAATTATACTTATTATTGATATTATTTACTAAATGCTAAAGAGTGCGACTCGATCTCCCATATGTGTGTGTGACTCCAGTGTCGCACCACTGGACAACTAACTCTCTCAAGTACGACATTCACGAGGCTGGGAAAAGCATCGATAGTTGAGTTTATCGATTTAGAAACTCTCTACCTGACATAAAATTTTGCCACCTGGATTCCCCATGGATTTTGCCATGAATATTCCCTATTAAGTGGTACAGTCGAAGTCAAAAATATGTTTACACCTTAGTACCTTGTCACTTTAATCGCTGTTACAATTTCATGTGACAGTTTAAACATGACGTTAAATAGACAAGGTACACATCGACTTACTAGGCTAGTCACATTGTCCCTCTAAGTTACTTACTCATTCCAGCATTCCTCTTTATCAGTGCGTTTTTCAGTTCCAAGAACTTTGTATCAGTTGCTGAAACAGAAAGATTTCGCTGTTGATAATTCAGTCTTAACACTGTATTCATAAAATGAATTTAGCTGAGATGCCCGTCTCAAGAAAAAAAAAAGATAAAAGACATTTATTCAGTAAGAAGGCCGTACGGGCACTTTTACACGTCAAGAATCACACCAGCGCTTCCCAAGAGGAGACACTGGTGAGAAGTAACGCCGCAAGAAACTCAGCAGTCAGACATTTTTTAAACATATTACAATGGTACTACTTAATCTAGCATTATATAAAGCAACAAATATTAAATTCAATATAATATCAAATAACACGCGTAGATCAGCAGGAAAACATGCCAAAAATCTTACGTTAGAGATAAAGGAAGAAAAAGGAGAAAAAAAAACTAAATCCGACTTATATTTGTTTATAACTTATAACACGGTGCAAGATGACCACATGAAAGTTTCGATACGTTTTCCTACATCAACGGTGTCCTCTAGACAAGATAAAGCTTTTGCAATTGATCAAATTATTATTGACTATGTTTCGGGTTTAGACGATGCGATACGTCAAAGTAATCATAAAATCGTAGAAAAGTCTAACCTAACCCATTTTTTTTAATAAGCCTATACTCGTATAAGCCATGTAATATGTAATGTTTTAAGTACAAATACATTTTTGCTAAATAATACGAGTAGTTTGTACCAGTCAGCAGATGTAGCTACGCAACCAAAGTGGTCACAATGATCTGCACTCGACTCTATTGTCAAGAGAATACGTCGTGTCTAGATCATTTTGAGCATGTTAATCTGCTTAGATACTTTTTATGCTGACTGTACGTACAATAAACGGACCCTAGAAAACATAACATAGTTCTAAGTTAATTGTTACTAACCTATGTATGGGCCCTGGCCTGAAATAAATGATTTTTAATGTTTTTTTTTTAAACTAAATATCGTGCGTGAAGCATTTTTCTAGCAGAGAAGTTTAAAAGTCAAGTGGTGTACCAACCTGAGGGTTTGGGTATGGACCCGGTCTTCGGTAAGGGCTTTGGAGGGCGCTTCAGCGATCCTGGCAGACTTTCCTCGTCCGGTTTAGGAGGTAGGGCAGCTGAGAAAGAACAGATACAAGTTAGGTTAGTTATAATTACATGATCGTAGTCGAATGCGCAAGCATAGTATGCGGCCCTCCCCAATAGGGAATGAAATTTAACCGGTTATTAGACCTTCTTGTATGAAATTATCCGGTTAAAACCGGTCATAACCGGATATTTGCATTCCTTACTCCCCAACAACGGCGTGGAATGAGAATCTCTGGGTTTTAGTGGATATTCTGGAAGCTCTCGGTTGGTGTGTCGCACATAACCTTAGCTAAGGTTATAGTTTGTAGGTACCTACTACTCGTAGAATGACACCAATTTCACTTTAAGCAAGTTGGAATTTAATTAGTAACTTACTATCCCCAGCGTCTCCACCATGTTGGTCCTTCGAGCCGGACATAAACTAGATACCTATGTATAGTACTAGTACATACATACATACATACATAAGCTCACGCCTTTATTCCTAGAGTGGGGTAGGCAGAGCTACAGAATTACTAACAACTCTAAAAACTTGTTAATAATTCTGTAACCACATTTTGCACACTTAGGCTAAGATGTTTACCAGTGTATTAGTGACAGGTTGCAAGCCTATCGCCTAACAGTAGGTACTACACAGCCTTTATTCCCTTAGCCGTCTCTTACGACATCCACGGGAGGACATGGAGTGGCACTATTCTTACCCGGCAACCACGCGGGCATAGTAATAGTATGCTATCGTAATACCAACAAAAATCTACATAATAGTAGTCGGAGCATTCTGTACCTCGCCTAGCGGCTCGATTCTTTAACACACTCGTGTTTTAATACCCCTCATTATGCAACAATTTTATAAACTAAAATTTCTACGCTGCTATAAATGACAGTTTCAAAAGATCAGAAAAAACTGATCGATAGTCACATTATGGCATGTGATTACGGAGCAATAATGGTAAGGTAAACGCAGCTATCAACGACCCATCGAAAATCTGCAGGTATTACCGACCCATTAGTGTAATTTCAAGTTTTTACGTTTCTGCAACTGTTTGAGCCACAGGTAATAGAAAAAATACATGCGTTTGTTCGTTGAGCATCGGATAATCTGACTTTAGAGTACGTGGCATTGCGAAAAGGAGATAAAATACATCAGTTTCTGTGCGGCCGGCGTAAACGCAGGTCTTGTCGTACTGGCTCTTGTTCCTGCAGGTAAGTACCCAACTTTTCTGCCTTAGACATTTAATGCACATAAATGATACCTACAATTATCGTGTAGTATTAAATGTATTCATTTACTTATAAAGTCTCGATTTTGTAATGCAATTTATTGAAAAAACGTCACTTTATATGATAAAACTTTAATTGAAAATAGGGCGGTGATAGCTTCTTCAATTTTAGTAGTTGCAGCCATTACCGACCCATGAGTCGGTAATGGCCGCCACGTAGAGTTTAGTTTTTATATATTTACTGTTGATATTTGACAATTTTACAAGTATTTGTATAAACCATCATAATAATAAACAATCAGCCTTTGTATAAATCTATTAGCGATATACAATAATTTGTGTAGTTTTCTTGTTTTTGCGTTGTAAATTTGTGAAAAATTACTACATTATTCATAACTCGATATGCTTTAGAGACAATAATTAACTAACCATAATTTAATTAAACTTCTGTTTTTGGAGTTAAATGTTGTATTACTTTAATCAATCGCGGTCTCTTTTACTGTCAGGAAACCACCGATTATAAATATTATGTAGGTACTTTTTATAAGTCGGTAATACATTTTACTATTTATACCTACATATTCTATTACCGACCCATGTGGGTCGCTAATAGTTACTCATTGTTGCTATTACCGACCCATGTGGATCGGTAATAGCAACAAAAAGTAACTATTAGCGATTCTACACAAAATAATATACCTACTTATTTCATGTTAAGTAATATATATTTTTTGATTTACAGTCTCCAGCAAAAATAATATTATTCTGGATAATATATTATATTATCCAGAATTGGTAGCAAAAATATCTGACACGTCTTTATTACTAGAGGTATACAGTGACCATATAAAGCATACACTTGTAACGTGTGTACACAATAGTTTTTTTTTATTTGATAAAGATTAAAACATTTTTATGATCGTAATTTTAAGTAATAAGTCAGTAAATAATATTTTTATTTTGGATTGCAGTAGCATGAATAGGATCTCAATAGTATAAATGGGTGGTTCTTGCGTTTCGTTCAAATTTCATCAAATTTGAGAATCGGTTTTTTTTTTCGTTTTTTTATAAGAAATATATATAAGAAGTTTCATGTATTTAAAAACAATAGATACCAATGAAAGGCATCTTTATAACTTAATTATATTCATGATAAAGTGACGGGAGGTAATGAACCCTAGGAGGGTAATGAAAATCGCCTGGAAGGTAATGAATTACACTTGGAAGGTGATGAAAACCGCATGGAAAGAAATTAACAAGGCTCAGGCTAGGCTTTGGCTTTTAGGCTTGGATGATATCTGAGTGAAAGTATGATCATATATGGAAAATGAGACTGATAATAAGATTGGATGCGTTCAATGGATTAATAAAAAGATATTAGGGAGTATAATTTTTAATCAGCCTTTGAAATAAGTATAAATCAAACAAATCCAAAATACAAAATGTTAGATTTAGGGTTAGATAAAAACAAATTACCTATTCCTTGGAATGTCGATATCAACTTACATTATCAACTTTTTATAACAAACAGAAATAGGATATTTTTATGCTTTTAAAAATATTTTTTTTTAAGTAAAGTAATTATAATATAAGTAATGCTATTTGTTTAATACAATATTGATATTTTTTTCTCCATCTTTTTCTTTGCTTACATTGTGCTCTTGCACTTATGTCCTTAATGCTACAAATTTGCTTCTATTCCTTTTTCTTTAGGTATTTTAATCGCTCTATTTCTTTTTGAACTTTATAAAGCACGGGGTTATTTTTAATTTCTTCATATTTTTGGCGTTTTCTATCTTTTTTATCTATCTCTGGTAAGTTTTTATCTTTTGTATGTTTTTTCTTTGTTTTTGCCATTGTAGTCTCTGAAAGATGAAGGGACCAAAATACATATATATGGGATTTGGACTAACAACCACAATAATACTTTTAGAATAAATAGTACTTAGTAGTAGAATTGAAAACTCGATTAAATCATTGGAAAAAACCATGTTGCAGCAGCAATATTAAAGGTCACGGCCCACCTTGTATGAAAACCATACCCAGGGTGTACAGAAATGCAATAGGGCGGGAATTAAAGATAAATATGTATACTTTATAATGGTATATGTCGCATTGGTAATTATAAAAGAAGAAACAATAAAGACGTAACACAGATCGGTTACACGCTACACAACTACTAAGTCTTTCCATATCAAAAAAATTCAAATCCAAAAGCAAAATCTCCAGTAAACACGCCAAAATAATCAAATCGAACACACAGATCACAACGAAAACCTACGAAGACTGAACTACCCTCATTAAGTAGGGATTTCATATAACTACCCAATCAAAGATATATTAATAGCCAATCTTCTTAGCACTGTTACATATTACCTCCATGGTTTTTTTTTAAACTATTTACTTAAAATAAAGTGTGGGTTAGAACTGCATAATTTACCAACAATTTGGTTCATGTACGCAAACATTTTTTGACCGGGTAGGATTATGGGCCATGACCTTTGCCACCCATGCTTAATATTATTTTTTTTTACATTACATGTACTTCTTGAAGTCACCGACTTATATTATTATGTGTACCAAATTTCAACTCAATCGGTCCAGTAGTTTTGAAGCAAATTAGCTGTCACACAGACGGACAGACAGACGGACATACGGACAGACAGGCACGCGTGTGATCCTATCAGTGTTCCGTTTCTTTTTTTTGAGGTACGGAAACCTAAAAAGGATGATATATTAAGTTAAAAGTAACTCGCATTATCTACTGTTTGTTTAAAAAACGTTTGCAAGCTGTTTCTCAGAACAATGTTGATAAACTTAGGCGATCAAAGAAATGAACATACATTCTCACTTTTGGTTTTATAATATTAGAATACACATGGAAACCTTGGTTTATTTTGGGAACAGAAAGGTATTCATTCCCTACCAAAGGTTATCATTACTTTCCATTAAAAAAAAACGCAAAATAGAAGGTAATGAATTGGACGGTAATGAATATTTGCCCTTTGATCCTAATTTGCTTATGTTGCCTGTGTGCCTGTTCTACTAGATTTAATAGGTAATAACAATTCAATACAAGGACCTCGGTTAACTTACACCAATATTTAAAAAAAAAAACTTACTCAATAAATTGCAGGATGGCGATGAAGTTTAGGCAATACCAAAGTTCTCTCCGTGCCACAATATCGTCGTTATTTTTATAACCAGGCGACTAGGGTCCGTCCGCTCAGAGCTCTTGCGCACGACACTGAGCGGGACTGGCAAGGGGTAGGTGCATGCCGCTTTTGGATGTCCACAAGTAACTTAAAACTTGCACGTTACTCATCGGGGACGGGAATGAGATTTTTGATTTGACAAAACTAAAACCTTGATTCTTTTAAGGTTAATACAGTATTAAAAATTAGTCAACCCGAATTATATATTGTTTATTTGTTGCTTAACATGATAAAATGATAGAAATCGTAATTACTTGCAAAACTTGAGAATAAAAAAATATTAAAGCCTCTGAATGCTCGTTGGAAACAGGAGGGGGATGAGATATTGGCATGTTTTTTATCATTTACTTGATTTAATTAATACTAAATTCTATACGCGTTCGATGGTACCGAAAGTACTTTTAGGCTGTAATAACCCTATTAAAAAAGATCTTTAATAAATCTTAAAATCATACCACTTTCTCCCCTGGAAACGTGATTTGAACGAAACGCAAGAACGACCCAAATAGATGTTAGAGAATTTTCAAGTTCCTTAAGTCTTGTTTTAATGTTGATTATTTTTAATGGTTATAATATATATAAGTTTTATAAAGGCCCTATCATCCCGGCTCATAGACGCCTCCGGAGATCCTAGAGCTGGTTCTTACCTCTCCCAAAGGATTGGGCTAGCTATCCAGAGAGGTAATGCAGCCAGTGTTATAGGGACTATGCCGCGCGCGGACCTGCTAGAGGGGGTATTCTTTTTGTAGTGATGATTTTTATTTTAATCTTTAATTTTTCAGTAGCTTAGTTTTATTTTAATTAAAATAAGTTTAGTTTTTAACTTTGAATTGTAGATACGATTGTATTGTAGTATTACAATAAAATTGTTGTTGCAAATAAAAAAAAGTATTATGGTTATAATAATTTATGTAAGCAGATGACCATATAAAACATACACTTGTACCGTGTATTGTTTTTTAAAATTTGTAACAATTGTTGTTTAAATTTTATGAAGATTAAAGTGTTTTTCACCATTTAAAGTTATATTATTTTCTTACAGTCGGTAATAGCTGCAAAAAAAACGTTAATAGCTTCACAGCCGTTACTATGGGTCGGTAATAGAAACATTCGACTTGCCCACTTTATTAATTATTTTTCACAAGAAAATGCTTTATTTTGAAGCATTTAATGTGGTAAATATAAACCCAACATTCAATATTACCATATAAAAATAATAAAAATACTGTGACGGCTACCAATATTCTTAATAAGTATGATCAATTTCAAAATTGCCTTAGGAGGGTCGTTAATAGCTGCATTTACCTTAAATTGGTTTGTTTACACGATTGGACATTTCTATCGATTTACATTATGCTTTCAAGGGCAAGTAAAATATTAGTCGTAAACATACGGTTTATAGGATTTGGTACCATTGGTGGGTATTACTAAGTCTTCGCTGTCTGTCCGTACGTCACAGAACTGAATCTTTTGAACCGTAATAGCTAAAATTACACGAAACACGAAAATTTTACAGATTGTTTGTGTTACATTGTGTGTAAAATAATATAACGTTAAAATATAAATGAGTTTCCTATACAAGAAATGTGTGGTTTAGCGTTTTTTAACCGAACTTTCTTTCTTTCTTATTGTACGATGGTACGGTCGGCCAGTTGGTCTACCAGTTTTGACAAAAGTTTCTGTGAGATCTAATTATCCCGTGTAATTATCACTAAGGTTGACACTTGTCCCCGTCGTAATATTATTACAAGGGAAAATCGAACTTGTTGTATCAACGTGCAGATGAAGTTCAACCGTAGGGTGGTAGACTATATTTTTGGCTGACTGTACGGCTCTTCGTACAACTTGCACCTGGCCGATTTTCTAGCCCCTATTGAAACTATGTAGCAAAGAAAAACAAGAGGAACACCCTCCGCTTCAGTCTTCTCGTAACGCAGCCAAAACGTCGAGGTTAAGGTTTTCTCATGACTCATACTGTGAAAATAGGCTATTGTTTATCTTAGAAGCGGGTTGAAAGTGGTACATGTCTACTCTAGGAATGAAAAGTAATTGCATGTTTAAATAAAGTATCAGGAGCGCAGCGGTAATTAAGCGGTGCATAGCGCAACTTAGATCGCAGGCGGTGCGGCGCGCCGGCGGGCGGCGGGGGGCGCACACGACACAGCGCGGATGTCTCCCACACGTCACAGCAATGTACTTTTAATGTTTATGCACTCCTAGTATTTGACGTTATAATTTTCCTCATAATCGAAATGAGAAGTAGAGTGTTTAGTGTGCCTATGTCGGGCTGCAATTGATCACTTTCATACCTTGGTTAACAATCTGCTATATATTATTACGGTCTAGAGTTATAGTTTTAAAATAGTGTTAGATTAAAGCAAGGTAATGTAGCAATAGTAATATCTTACTTTTAGTTAGCTGAGGCTTCGAGTCCGTCTTTTTCAGAGTGCTGGAGATGGACGCCATCGGATTACTTTTAGCTTTAGGAGGACCTGGAATGAAACAGGATACGTGAGACGTTTAGTGGTTTTGCTTTATTTGCTTTATTAACATAGTATAAATAACACAATAGTATTTTTCACTTAAGACTAATTATATTAGTACCTATCTAGAATCTCAATGTAGGCAAAAATCATAAAATGGCACTAAAATAAGGTAGACATAGTGAAGTCGAAAAACTCTCCAGGGCACCAATATGAATACACCACAAAGTCTCAAAAATATGCTTACACAGAAAGGTCTGTGTACATATTCTGGGTCTGTTACTATGACCATAAAGCTCACGTGTACATATTATTGCAACTTTGTGGGGTCAGATTTATTGTTAAAACAACAAAACGCACTCTTATCCACAATTGCATTTTAAAATAAGCTCACGCAAACACTATCGAACACACTAGCACACCCAAATACGCGCTACAAACACACACACACACACACACACACTCACATACATAAAGTTTTTTTTTTAAATATCTTTAAATAACCAACAAACCACAGTATAGAGGGGACTCTTCTATCACAGGTTTATTTAACTTAAAAGAAGAGCTCCCAACCCATTTTATGTTTATCGTGTAATTTATTCAATCAATGATTTTGTTTTTTTTGTTTTTAATCCATTACTGCTCTAAGCCTGTTTCTTCTTTTTAGTGTGTTTTTTGTCAAATAAATATTTTGAATTTGAATATGAATGTGAATTTTGATGTTGTAGAGGGGTTTCAATGCAGGAGTTGTATGCGTAATAAAATCGCTTGTTCAATTTGACTGGAGTTTCATTAATTACGCGTGTGGAATACAGCTTTTAATATCGTAAAATCGTAGGGGCACATCCTAAAATGAAGCCTAAAGCCTAAAATGATATGTTTATAAAATCTCAGACCAGTAAGCGGTTTTTGAAGACAACTCAGACTCCAAACAGATGCGGTTTATTAAATAACAAACAAGCGGGTTTATAACACTATTTTCATGTTATTTGCCAGTGCCTATATCCCAATAATAACCTTCCAGTCTCTTTTCCCTCAACCCAAGGCCCGCCAGCTTCCCTCCTGGCCAAAAAGTTCATCAATCTGGCGGGAAAATCCAAGTGTCTGATTGGCTCACGACATCATGACGTGATCCAATCGTTGAGCGACTTCACTTTTCCCACACAAATTGCACCAATCAAATTAACCAGCTGTCTCTATACAATTTAAAGAGAGTGTTACCAGCATAAATCATTGCCAACAAATGAAATATTTTTAAACTTAAAAATAAAACCCTACTAAAAATTGTACATAAATCAAAGCTAAAATAAATAAAACCTAATATGTTGCTAATTATAAGACTGAAATTAATTCCAATAGACGTAACTTTATAGGTTGACCATTTTAATACTTTTTCTTATTTGAAACAAGCTATGACTTATTATAGATTGTGTCCCTACTCACCGCGTTTTACGGTAGTAGGTTGAAACAGAAACATTAAATCATATATGTATTTAAAATAATAAATTAATAATTCGACGACACGCTGGCCTAGTTGGTAGTGACTCTGCCAACGAATCTAGCGGTTCTGGGTTCAAATCCCGGTAAGGGCAGATATTAGTGTGATGAGCGCGAATATATTTTGTTCCTGAGTCATAGATGTTTTCTATGTATTTAAGAATATATTTCTTTATGTAAGTATTTATATCGTGGTCTAGTACCCATAATACAAGCCTTGAGCTTAGTTTGGGACTAGGTCAATTGGTGTGACATTGTCCCCTGATATTGTCCCTCCCCCCCCCCTGTTATATTAGTATGCAGCTACCATGCAGCTCGAGAACAGCAATTCATGTTTTTTATCTGAAGGTTGGTATGAGAATCACCCAATATCGTTCGATATTGGAATGGATCAAAATGGTTTTGAATTTGGAAAATAATTTAGATCAATGAAAAATTAAAAGTGGCCAGCATCGTAATCTAAAGAGGTTATAACAACCTTGTTAGGTACACGCGTGGCCTGTCTGTTCATTTGGTTACCGATAATAAGCGACACACTACGTATACTCGCTTCACACGTCACCTACGTGTGTTCATTGGTCTAGCAATGTGTGTCAACATATCCACAGCAACTGATGCACGCACACGCTAACATATCGCACCTTCGGTAGGACAAGGGCACAATTGCCGTTGTTGTCATAAGATACATCTACAAGGCGGCAAAAATCTGGAATGACCTGTTTCCACCATTACGGAATAGTTTGTCACTAGATAACTTTAAACACAGATTGAGTTATTAACTGTTAAAACGTCTGATAGAATTTGAAGTGGCACGTTAAGTAAAATAATATTAAAAAAAAAAAAAAACTCGTACCTCAAATATTTTAGTAATTTAGTAATTTAATATAATAAAATTTAGTTGTAATATTCGGGCTTTAAAATTTGTTACATTACTTTAAGTTAGTCTTTAAGTTTCCAATTTTCATTTTGTAGACAGTAACGTACTCTCTTTTAAATGACAGGCATGGCCTAGTGTGGGACCAACGGATAATCTGTTCATTTTGTTACTCTTAACTTTGAATTTTTTTTTATTTTTTTATTTTTTTTTAATATATAACTTTGCCTTGCACAGCACACATATTTGACGACATTTTTAAAACAATATTACCTAAGTACTTAACTACCTATATTAAATACATGTCACGTATACCTACTCTATGATTAATAATAAATATACGGAAAAGCAAAAAAAAGTGTTAGAATTTATTTTTAGTTTAATTAAAATATTGTTTAGCATATTAAGTACCCGCTAGATTGTAAGTTTACACCGCATGACAACCGGACTGAAAACCAGCGCTGAGAGAGTGCGTTTCTTTGCCACATATTTTCTTTTTGTTTTTGTGTAGCTCTAAGTCCATTAGTTAAGTTTAATTTTCTGTGTGGCAATAAATGTATTTATATTCTATTCTACATTGTGCCCTTCTTCTACCGACGGTGGGAATGTCTATTGGTCTATTTCCACAGCAACTTCCAAACTACCGTCAAGACGATATGGAAGTTCATGTATACTCACGTGGGGGTGAATCTACGCCCAGTTTTTCCAGTTCTGGCGATCCTGAAATGGCAGTAGGTATTTAATCGTTGAGGTCCAATAGTTGGTTGGTGGTGTCGACATGTAAAAACAAGGTACCCCAGCTCGACCCCCCCCCAGGTGCCGTGAATAACTTGAACAAACTTCAGTGCGTACAATCAAGAACTTATTTGGGACCCGCCTTAGGTCCAAAGGCAATCTGAGATTCTACAAAATAAGGTAAAAGCCCGCCGGTGAAATGACTAGCATAGAGGCATTCCATCTTAGTCTTCAAGCTTGGCAACGCATTTGCAGTCTTAGGATTGCATTGCAGTCTTATGAATGCGAATGCCTATGGGTCACAGTTTCTACTTTCCATCAGGTGGCCTGTGTGCTCGTTTGTCTTCTCCATGCCATAAAAAAAAAAAAAGGTTGAGCTTACTATGAGTTATCTTCGCTGTGAAAACGCACTCGGAACAATTAGAAATATTAGGAAATGGCGTCTCTATAGTTTTTAGAACTAAGGTGTACTAAAAAATGTCCTAGCTACAGATGTGAAACTTATACCAAGAAACATGTTTCACGTACCAGGAAGAGGCAGTGGCGGCCGATTCTTTATGGTGGCATCTGTGAATCCAGCGGAAGCTTCTGGAATATAATAATACAAGCAAGTGTTAAAAATAGAATGAATTTTGATTTTTAAATACAATAAAAACAGCTGAAAAATGTATAAAAATAGTACATGCATACATACATACAACGTAACTTGACGCCTGTCATCCCAGAGTGGGGTAGATAAAGAATTAATATAAATAATAAATAAAGACTTGACAGAAGCGCGTGGAGCTAACCCCATGTGCTTCTGTTTAGTCCATTGGAGAAAATTCTCTTTTACCGAACAATTGTCTTCGCGTGTGATATCCACGGACTTATTGCTATAATAAGTCCATGGGAGTGTCTATAAATAACTCGACATTGGCGAAATACACCTTAACAGGAGTGAAAGCCATTAATAAAATAAAATAAACATATTTTGCAAAATTAGGCTAAGATGTTTACCAGTGTATTAGCGACAGGTTGCAAGCCCATCGCTTAACAGTACTACAAGCCTTTATTCCCTTAGTCGCCTCTTACGACATCCACGGGAAGACATGGAGTGGCACTATTTTGACCCGGCAACCAAACGGGACCAAAATACTGTTTTTTTTTTAATTATCCGGTGTCATATGTGATTTGGTCGAATTGGTTGTATTGCAACGGTGACAAGGATAATAATAATGTTTGGTTTTTACCATGGCCATGATATAAGGCGTTGACGCCGACGAACTCGTAGATGTGGCTGTCTGAGTCGGCCGTGGCTCGGTTCGAGGATTTGTTGCCGCGCAAGCTCGGCGCGGTGCTGTACCTTGCTAAAAAATAAGAAATAATAGGTTTTTCATGTCTCATACTCTGAAAGTAGGCCATTGTTTATCTTAGAACCGGGTTGAAAGTGATACATGTCCATCCAAGGGAAGAAAAGTAATTGCATGTTTAAATAAAGTACCAGGAGCGCAGCGGTAATTAGGAGGTGCGTAGCGCAACTTAGATCGCGGGCTGGCGGGCGCACACGACACAGCGCGGATGTCTCCCACACGTCACAGCAATGTACTTTGAACTTTTATGCACTCCTAGTATTGGACGTTGTAATTTTTCTAGAAATGAAATGTCTAGAAAATGATTTTTTTTTACTTACTTTTTACTCGCTATCGCTCGTGCAGCCTAAATGTCTCGGGATGTTATATGTTGTGTTGTGTGAAAAGAAAAAATAATATATAAAATTACCGTAAAACAGATCTCTAAACGTGAAATTAAAATTAAAAAGCATATTAAACTGCTAATAATAATAAAACAGCGATTAGACAGAGTGATCCGATATGTGTCACAGTACATATCGGATCACTCTGTCTAATCGTCAAGTACCTAACACGTCGGTCATATAAACTACATGTTTAAGTCTGTTTTGCTACAAAGAGATAGGAACAAATCTTCGTTGCCTAATAGGTATATCTTGGTCATTTTTATAGCTATACAAAAATATTTTTCTCAACTATTTGTTAAGGTGTGAAAAAAAAACATGAATATTCCCCATAGATCACTTTCATCTGATTCTCTTTGTTAACAATCTATTTCCTGTAGTCTATGATCCACTATTGGTTCACTATGATTACCTCGATCATTTCGATCTAAAGATCTGCTTCCAGACTTCAAATTTTCGAGTGCATTCGGCGATTGTGCTGAAAAAAAAAACATAACTATCAAATCGATAAAAAATCCCGATATAATACTGCCTTCCTACGGAGAAAAAGTACAAGTGTCATTTATTCATAGACTAGCGACCAGCCTTCGCTTCGCTTCAGTTTATGTAAGTTTTCTGCAACACCCGTACATAAAACAGGATTTATTATACAAAAAAACCTTCCTCTTGAATCACTCTATCTATTAAAAAAAACCGCATCAAAATCTGTTGCGTAGTTTTAAAGATCTAAGCATACATAGGGGCAGACAGACAGCGGGAAGCGACTTTGTTTTATACTATGTATAGGTAGTGAACCTTTGAGAGTTTAGAGTTAAGAGATAAGGTTGAAAGTGCAATACAATTCTTATGGAAAATGTGACTTTTTTCCATTGGGCTGCAGAATAGCGATCCCTGCTTTCAGAGCTCATAACTCCTAAACGGCTTTGAACTGATTTTAATCAAACATAGTTAAAAAAAAACCTGTTTAAGGGCGGATTTTTCGATCTCCTAATAACACTATCTATATTATATTTCTTATGATAATGAAAAGGACAAGGCTACAATTTACCTGACTGATAGTGTTATCTGGAGATTTAAAAATCAGCCCTAAAAAAGCTATCTTTAAAAAAAAAACAAGTTTGAAACGGCCCATGCGTATGGGAGTTACGGTGCTATAAACACACACACAGACACACGGATACACTGACACACTGACAAACAAATACCGAGCCCTAATATAGCTACGTTTATCACGTGACAAAGTTTAGATAAGGCATCTGTCACCTTCTGACACATAAATAAGTACACGTGTCAAAAAGTGACGGATGCTTTATCCACATTTGACATGCGATATAGACGGCCCGCTGTTTTCAATTGTAAGTGTATGTACGGTCACGGCTCACGAGCGTTAATTTGGGACCCGTTTCAAGAAAAATATGCTTTAAGTCGTCAATGTCACTAGAGATGTCAAGTCATTTGTAAGTAACATTCATGAAATCTTAATGTTGTAGAATGTCAGATTGACTTTGGACCTAAGGTGGTACCAAATTAAATCTCGTGACTGTAGTATAGTAGACTGGGATTTTTAATAAAACGCCCTCAACGTACAGTCAACCAATTTGATTCCTAGGCCACTATGGACTTTGTCAACGTGACGTTGTAAACCAAATCATAGGGAGTCTCTTACGTTTTGGTTGACAACGTCACTTTAACATAGTCCAAAGTGGCCTAGAAATCAAATTGGTTGACTGTACAAATACACATACCTTTTGATTTGAAATGGCATCGAAGCAGCGCGATGGTTTGTCCGATGATAATAAAAAATACCAATACGCCGCCCGCTATTGCTAACGGAAGGGTGTAATCTGAAAACAAAATAAGACTTTCAGAAAGAAAATGAAAGAAAATCATTTATTTTTCATGTCGCATGCTCTGAAAGGCCATTGTTTATCTTAGAAGCGGGTTGAAAGTGATACATGTCCACCGTACCGAAGAAAAATAATTGCATGTTTAAATAAAGTACCAGGAGCGCAGCGGTAATTAGGAGGCGTAGCGCAACTCGCAGGCGCGCGGTGCGGCGCACACGACACAGTGTGGATGTCTCCCACACGTCACAGCAATGTACTTTTAATGTTTATGCACTCCTAGTATTTGACGTTAATTATATTTTTTTTTCAAAAATGTTATAACCTTTTTTTTACTTTCCTCATAAATCTACGTTAAAAGTCTACTATAGTGCCTATATTAATTACAAACCAAAGTGCAAACAACTTATATAACTATTTACTAATACCTAAAAACACTAAACACAGGGACACGTTTTATAAAGCTACAAGTAACAATTTTACAGGTCTAAACTGACAACACTGATTAAATGGCTGGTCGTCATTGGTCGAGGTTGTGTCAAATGGAAACTTGTAACGGGTAAATTGTAATTTGTAGCTTTATAAAACAGGCCACTGGGGGCCTAAAATAGCTGCGTTCACAGCGTGACAAAATGTGGATAACACATCCGTCACTTTCTGGCACGTATATTAGTAGGTACACACAGAAGTGACGGATGCAGACACGAACAACGATTCCGATGATTTCCGAACGCACGATCAGACTTGTACGTAATAGTTCTAAGGTGCAAATTAGATTGCATCTATTTCCTACTCACTCACACACGTTTGACAGCTGGCTGAATGACACGCGCGCGTCAACATTTATTTATTTATTTATTTATTTGATAAAAATGTTTACATGACATTACAGTTTAACCAATGCGTCACTAAACTTAGATTAACAATTAAGGATTAAAAAATTCACAATAATAGGTAACAAATCAAATTGGAATATGGCGTCACTAATAACCAATAATAGCACAGAATACAACCACGCAACGCGTGGATCACGCTGATTGGTTCCCGCGCTTCGGAAATGGTCATCTGCGCAGGTACATAGGTAAGCCATATCAGTTGTGTTTTACTGTACTTTCAATGTAAAATAATGTCTCTAAAAAGCTCCAATTACCGTTCAAAACACGGAATAACCATTAATACAACGTCAAATTTTAGGAGTGCATAAACAAACTTATTAAGCATTTAAAATATAAAGCCACCTAACAGTGTCAAACATTTAATTTTAATAATATTGTTTCACTTCGAAGTCGACGCACATTAAAAGACCAAATATTGCTATATAAAATTATTAATAATAAAATTGACTCCCCTTTCCTTCTTAATAAGTTAAGTTTTAGAGTACCACGCCCCAAGTCTCGGCATACTGTTAATCTGTTTTATGTCCCGGTTATACGTACTAATTATGTTAAAAATTCTTTTGTTAATAGAGTTTGCAAAATGTATAATTCCAGTTTTTCTGAAGTTGATATATTTAACACATGTCTTCAAGAGTTCACGGCCCTAGTTAGAGAGAAAAATGATACTTAATTATGAAATTTATGGATTTTCGCGTAAAGCATCTTTATCTTTATTTTTGTTTTCTGCCTTTAAACGTATCCTTAGTCTTTTTTGAAGTAATGTCACATTTTCAAGTAGGTAATTAACTATATTACTCGGTTAGTATAATGTAATTTTTAACTGTGGTAACTTTACTGGTTGATGTATAATCTAAGATTTTTATTGTATTAGCCATATTGTACCGTTTGTACCCTAATAAACATTAAAACAATTAAAACCATTAAAAGTACTTTGCTGTGACCTGTGGGAGACATCCGCGGTGTTGTAGAATGATAATTGAAAGTAAATAAATAAGTATACAGTACCTGGATTTCCATCTCCATCTCCTGAAATCAAAGTTTAATAAATATATATCAGGGGACTATGTCACTTCAATACATAGAAAACATTCACATCGGTCGACGATACTTTAATGGGAATATTAAGATGCAAACACATTGATAACCGATACTTTAATGACATGGTACTTTAATGTTAACATTATACAATAATATTCAACAATATTCACGAATTAGGTTTAAATGGACACATTGCTCTATATGCAGACGATACCTCTCTCTTTTACTTTGGCTCACAAATACACGACATAGTTTCCCAAGCTCAACAAGACCTGTATATTCCAGGGCTCGGAAAACGGTATTTTTTTCGAAACGGTTTCGTCTTAAATGCCTAAGGAACGATTTGTTTCGATTTCGTTCGCAAATAACGTTATAGAAAACGTTTTTGAACAAGAACGAAATTGAAATCTTTTTTGATCCATATAACGTTTTTAACCGTTTTTTCCCATTTGCTGGGTTCGGTAGGAATATTACAAATATCATCCAGTCAGTTAGTATTTAGCAGCCACGCGACGCGGTTTTCTTTGCTTGTTTCTTTAGAGCTTAGATTATTATTGGACACATAGAAAGTACCATTATTCTGTGAGGAGTACATAATTGGGCGTTTTCAGAAAAAGTTGTTGGTGACGTTAGAGGAATTCCACTTAAAAAAATATTTTAGTTTACTTTAAAATGTAGTAAAATCGATAATATAATATTAAATGAGCAACATGAAAATACTAAATTTATAATAAAATAATGACTATTTCAGTAAAAAAATCCAATTAGAATTCGTTTCTGCTCGTAAGAAGTTCTATTACGCCACTCATTTTAAAACGGGTTTTAAAGAAAACTAGAAAGGTTTAAAATGTTCTGAAGCTTTATTGATAAAACTTGAACTAAAAAGTGTTCTAAAAAAAATAATTATTAATCATATTATTATAATACTATGAAGTTTTATGACAAAACCTTTCCTTAACGCCACCTTTCAGTACTTTGTACTATATATTATTGTCTTTGGAGCGACGAATGCGTAATATTATTTAAGAATGTTCTTTTTTAAAGAAATATTAGTTAAATAGAATGTGTTTAACAATAATAGCTTCTTAATATCTTTGATGTAATATTAAATATTTAAGAAATTCAATCACATTAATAACGGGACAGTGACGTATAGTGAAGCTCGAAATGGCGTTTAGGAACTATAAGGCTACGTTCATATTGCAATATTTTTATACTAAAACAATTAATTAAATTAATAAATTTTAACAAGTAATCTCATGAGATCGTTGACTCATCATCATCATTTTTAACCGACCAAGAAAAGGAGGTTCTCAATTCGTTTAAAATAAAGTAATCACCTTCCTGTTTTATCATCAGACCCCGGATTCTATCTCTGATCAAAGTGCTTATCAAGACAAAACAAACGAGCCCAAACTCGATGGGGTTGCATTGTTTAATTACAGAGTTCCCGTGGGCACCTTCTTCTTTTATCATCAGACCCCGGATTCCATCTCTGATCAAAGTGCTTGTCAAGACAAAACAAACGAGCCCAAACTCGATGGGGTTGCATTGTTTATTTACAGAGTTCCCGTGGGCACCTTCCGGCTTCATCTTTATACCAGCTCAATGAAACCATAATATTGAATCGTCATCGGGTTTACATACGTATTCCAAATTTCAGCCCATTCCAGTAGCGGAAAAGACTGCTTCAAAACTGAATTGCAAGATTTGACCTAAACAAACCCACAGACAGACGGACAGGCAAACATAGGTACTTTGCAAAAAATCATTTGTGTAGGTTAAATAAAATAATTGGCATTTTATTAAAATAATCTTTAAATATCTTTATGAAACGAGCTTAAGAATTCTATTACGCCACTTTTTAGTTCTTTTAACGCGACCGTGGCGGTTTGGAGGTGACGTATCCATGCCGTTCAAACATTCACATAAAATTACAAATAAACTATTGAACTTTCTTTAAATATTGCCTTTGGTTCCGAATCAGCATTAATTATTACATATAACATTATAAAAAATCAAAAACACAGGATTATCTTACCTTTTTAAAATTGGAGTCGTATGAAGAAACCTATTTAAGGTGCAAACTCCACGCGACCACTCTAAACACATTTCACGGACAAACTGCTGTCATTTGAAACCAAATGACGACTACCATAGACTAAAAATGCTGCCATAATTCAGAATTTTCATGTATTGTGGTGTTTTATTGCCAGGAACATATTAAAAATACGGTCGCGTATGCGGGAAATTCCCCATGCGCTATTTCGCGGGACAGATTAAAACCTGTATTTTTCAAAGAAATTTCTATGTAAACGGACTTGTTTTACGGTTTAAAATTAAAGATCGGTTCATAACTGACCAGGACACAACTGCTGACTTTTAAACAGTCTTATTTAGTATTTTTTATCTAACTCCGAATGTGGCGTGGAGGGTATGGGACACGTCAAAATAGGACCTTTTTTTTTTTCTTATTTTGGCTTTATTTTAAATTTAACAAAGATTGATTTGCATAATTCTACTGTATTTCTGCAGTTAATAAGTTATTTAATGTAAAAAAACATTTGATATGTCTTCTTTAAATTCGAATAATCAGCCATGAAAGTCATGGGACACGACTTTTTTCAGCCAACAACTTTTTCTGAAAACTCCCAATTGGTGAACACGCATCGGGATGAAAGATGAAATGAAAATGCAATCAAAACATACGGTAGGGTCGGTAGGGCAGATCTAAGATTACCTACTAAACAAGTTCATGCTTGTCGCCGCTTTGTAGCCGAACGCCGCGCGCGGCCGCGTCCAGTGGATTAAACCGGTTTTTGATAACGTTCTCGTTTCGTTTCCGTTCCGAACAAAATGTTGAACGAAGAACGGTTCGAAACGTTTTTAAAACGTTATTTTGAATAACGTTTCCGAGCCCTGGTATATTCTATATAACTGGTTCCAATATAATCTTTTAACAATTAATACTTCAAAAACCAGTTATGTTATATTTAAAGCTAAAAACAAGCCTATACCTCCACACGCACCTCTCACAATAAATAATATCCCATTGCAACAGAAATCTCACGAAAAATATCTCGGATTACACATTGACTCTCAGTTAACTTGGAGCACCCATATCGATTACTTAAAAACTAAAATGGCAACACTTCGCGGCTCCCTTCGTAACCTTGCTAAATGTATTCCAAAACATCTACGTCTCACTTTATACAACGCTCTTGTGAAACCGCATCTTTTGTACCTTGTTGAGCTTTGGGGAAGTGCTGTTAAAACAAAAATAAAAGAACTACAGGTTTTGCAAAACAAAATTATCAAAATGCTTTTTAACTATCATCATCGAACACCAACCAACCAGATTTACTCTGAAACGAAATTGATGAACCTCAAACAGCTTTACATATACACTACTTGTGTTTTTATTAGAAAAGCAATAAATAAGAACATTCACACAAACTTATTATTTACCAAACGAAAAAATGTTCCTAACCTCTGTGTTCGTCAACGCCGCGCTAGCTTCCTTGCTCTGCCTAAAATACGTACCAATTATGGTAAAAAAACGGTTACGTTTGAAGGTGCGCTCCTGTACAATAAGATACCGCCTTACATCAAAAATGTAAACTCATTTAACGCATTCAAAAAGGGACTTGCTGCATATATCATAACAAACCACTAAAACTACAATTATGGTCGTAATATATTATGTAAATAAATAAACTAACGAGTTTAATGGGTTCACCCATAAAGCTAAGCTAATTAATAATAGTAACCTACCTGTACTGTTCAATATTTGCATGTCTTAATTCTTTTTGTGTTACATTATTTTATTTTTTACTGTATGTGTTGTCTACCCTAAATATGATTTATTTTTCATTCTTGCGGTGACAACAAAAGTTAAATACATGTTTTTTGTGTTATAACCATGTTCTCATGGAAGTGATGTATATATCTTATATGAGAATAAATGTCTTTAAACCTATACAACCACAGATAAATATGGAGACGATTTAGACCCGTTGTGAATACTAACCTGTCAGCGCGAGTGGGTTATCTGAAAGAAAAAAAAACAGATGAATAAAACAATAACGTAATATAAATACAGTAAATAAAACAACATATTATAGTTTTTATTTTTCTAAGGCGTGTACACCTGTAAGAGTAGGGTTAAGTGAAACATAATTATAAGCGAACTAACTTCTGCCCGTGACTCCGTCCGCGTGGAGCTTATACAGTGTGTAAATGGTATACGGGCGTTCCTTCTAACTGTGGTTAGTATAACCCCTACTGAGCACATTTAGGCAGCTTTTGTTAAAATTAAATTTAAAAAAAAATACCATACAAAATAATTTAACACGCAATGTACTTATAACGAAAAATGCAATTAATTAAACATTACGTACTTACCTGACAGATGGACTTCGATGTACATTGCGGGTCGATAGTATGTTTAAAAATTAATAACGGTGTATACGTTAGCGTAATCAAAATAATTATTTCTGTTAATGATTAGTAGAGTCTTAATCTATGTCCAGTTTTAATAAACGCCCGTATACCATTTACACACTGTATAGTAGCTCCATACAAATTTTCACCCTCTATTTCACCCCCTTAGGGGATGAATTTCGGGAAAAAACTATCCTATGTCCTTTCCCAGGATTCAAACTATCTTTGCACCAAATTTCAACTAAATCGGTTCAGCGGTTTAAGCGTGAAGAGGTAACAGACAGACAGACAGAGAGAAACCTGCAAACTTTTACCTTAATCTATACGCAATAAATTTCATTTCATAGAAGCGTGTATTAGACCGAACAGCGAGGGAATAGTACATTACTTAACAAGGGCTGTAAAAGAAAGAAAGCCCGAAATCGCAGGTATTTGAGACCCGAGCCGTAGGCGAGGGTTGTAAATATGCGATAGAGGGCTTTCTTTTTTACTGCCCGTGATGAGTACACAATTTTACGTCTTCACCTGGCCACTATGCGTGCGCGCAGCGTGCGATAAAACTCACATTATGGCCAGGTGTTACGTAAAGTATGATATTTACCTGCGAATTCAAAATTCGATACATAGCAATCTGCTGCAGGTAAGAAGGTTGGTGGCTGACTATTTCCGTCCGAAATTCCAATTTCGAAGGAACACTTTAATATTGTTCGGTTCATAGTTTTGTCGAGTTGAAATATCTGCAAAAAAAATACCGAATCTTAAAAAGAGAGAGAGAAAAAGAGAAAGAAAGAAACGGAGAGAGAAAGAGAGAGTGAGAGAGAGGCCATGTAAGTAGGGTTGCCAACTTTCTTTTAGGAAAATAACGTACCTATATACCTGTCTGACGAGTATAAAATAAAAGTATTTCCAAATAAAATCTTCAAATTTATTTATTTATTTGTTTTCCTACTCCTGTACTTTTATCTGTCATTTATATAGTCACGAACACTAATATAAGAACATACATAATAATGTCCGCAGAATAATCCAAAGAAAAGTCTATCTTGTCTATGCCCCAAAACAGCACTTGTGCGTTTTTGAGATAAAACGATACGGCCAGCTGCCAAAGCTTAGCGTTGCACAATCGATTTAATCATATTTTAACGATTGTGAAATAGGGACTATAAATCACCTAATGTTTTGAGAAATGATTTCAGTTACCTGATTGGTCGATTTTAAAATAGCTGTATTCTGGTTGGTTGATACGAAATACAACGTTTTTTTAAAAGATTTAAATTAGTTAAAGAGAAACACGTACCTAAAAGAACCTATCGTTCCGTTTGACAGTCGATGTGTATTGTGATTGGTGGATTTAATTTGGTGAAGTATTCTGATTGGTCAAATTAAAATGTTTTGGAATTGTAAATAATTCTATTTTCCATTCCGTCAATTTAAGAACAAAGTAAACCATAGACACATATTTTGTCATTTTCTTGTTTCCCGCTCGTTTGTTGTTCTTTACTTCGTTCGTTCGTTTGTAAGTTTTTTCGCTTAGTTTTGCATTTCATTTGAAACCTAGTCGTAGAAAAAGTATTGTATGCAACTGTGTATAACTAAGTCAAAAAACACTCGTGGCGCTTACCTTTACGATGTTCGCCTTCGGCTCACATCGTAACACACGCCACTCATATTTTTAGACCTCTCTTATACAACTATTGCATAAACTACTATTGAAGACACACTTTTTGTGCTCTTAGCACACTGTACTGTAATGAAACATCACGCACGTTCAGAACTTTTCCAGAAGTCTTGATTCTGCGTTCCAGTTATCAATTTCGATCCATTACACGCATAAGTTCTAAATAAAGTATTTTCCATATTTTTTTAATTTATAAGTATAATGAATTTAATGAAGCAAAATAAACGTACGTTATTACAAAGTATGGTTGGCAACCCTACATGTAAGTTCTGAAGTCGTTACTACAAGCACAAAAATCAGACAGACAGTGGAGTCTTAATAATAGGGTCCCGTTTTTACCCTTTGGTTACGGAACCCTGAAAAGCAAGCTTTATAAAACCCAACTCCTGTTTGAATAATGTCATCAATGTAATGTCAGTTACCATATTGTATTTTGTTACCACTTTAAAAAAACTCTTATCAGATTTTTCGACATTTATGAGTTTGAGCTTAATTCTCTTTACGTTTAAGTTTAAAATCGTACGCCACGAAATATGAGATACGAGGTTTTACCAATGCTATGACGATGTTTTATTTCGCCAATTTCACATTTAAAAAAATAAAGTACCTAGTGACACCCGTGATGGATCTAACGACAACTTGCTTGTCGAAATGAATCCATCCGTTCACCCTTTACAAGGGAACAAAGAACCATACATATATACCTACATGTCCAAAAGATTACCTTCCTCCTTCGGCAGTCGGGTTAAAATGACAAGTTTGTATTTTCAATTTAATAGTATATTACTACAGAGCCCGGGAAGTAGGGGATTGCCGGCCGAGTGATATAGACGGCCGAGCGAAGCGAGGCCGGATAGTTAGGAGGCTGGCAACCCCTTTTCACGTATTATCTAGCCGCGTTTAGAAAGGGATTAGAGGTGACAGTTTTACCATATACTTACGTCAAAGTGCATATGAATTGACAGCTATTCCAATCCCAAACTAATCGCGGCTTCATTATACGTATAGTGCTTTTCTCAAACATAAGCAATGAAATAAAAAAATAAATCACTCAAAAAAGGAAATTAATACTGTCCACCGGTCAGAAAAGTGATTAGTCTAATTAGATGTTAAAATGAAGTACCAGGAGCGCAGCGGTAATTTAGAGGCATATCTGGGTAGTGATTCTCTGAACAACGACGGTCGGACGAACGGACGAGTGAATGTCCAAGCGGCGAGTTTAAGTAGTCCCGTCAGTGCGAACAAAACATATTTTAGCGCGTGCATTTTCAATTTGGCAGCATGGCTTCTGTCGATAAGATCGAACGTATAAGGCTGCCTAATTGGGATTGTTCATATTTTTACACTTACTCCAATTCGAAAACCAATTGAAAATGCACGCGCTAAAATGTGTTTCGTTCGCTCTGACGGGACTACTTAAACTCGCCGTTGCGATTTCGCTCGTTCGTCCGACCGTCCGTTGTTTCTGAGAGATTAACACCCCTGTACTGTCCACTGTCCATTGTCCTTGACCGATGTAAACCGGGCTTCATAGGTGTTATAGTGACAAGGTACTCCGCAATACTTACTGTGGACGTGAGGGTGGAATTCCTCGAGTCCGTAGGGACAAACTTGATTGGAGGGATGAGTGATTGATTTGGATCATCTTGCTTCTTGAAAATACAACTAGAACAAAATAAATGTAGCATGTTAAGACTGCGCCGAGCGTACGCCGGATGTACAGTGACGCCCTCATTACTTTTATTGTGTTTTCTAATAAACTAAAGTATTTTCTTGAAATTAGTCGGTAGTTTTTTGTACTACAAATAAAAACACAACTTATAGGGTATATTATATAGTTTAATAACAATTCACCTCCAAGTTATCAACTTAACGGAAAAAAGTGGCCACCTTTTCCCGTTAAGCTGACTACTCAAAGGGTAATTGTTATTAAAGTTTATTACGTATCCCATAAACTGTGTTTTTACTTGCACTACAAAAACATTTCGTCTGATTCCAAGGAAATTCTTTAGTTAATTAGAAAACATAATAATAGTAATGAGGGCGCCGCTGTACATCCGGCGTACGCTCGGCGCAGTCTTAAAAGTAAGTTAATATGATGACAGTGACAAGAGTCAACCTTAGCGATTATTAGATCTCACAGAAACTTGTATCAAAACTGGTAGACCACTTTATTGGCCGATATGTGTATGGGTCTCAGATCCCAGGGCTGATTCTCAAAAAATTGGCACTTTAACCTGTGTCAATCTCTGGCTTATTTATTTTTATTGTATACATTTACTTGCTTGTCTGATATTTTATTAGTATTAAAATAGATCGTCTGAAAACATGTCTTTTATATATAATCAGATAAGACAATTGACGACTTTAAAAAAAATCTTTGTAACATAATTTTCTCATTAACCTACTTTTCCCAACACAATAATATTTTAAAAAACACAGTTAATTTTTAAACTATTCAGTTTATTGTTACAAACTTATTGCCAATCGAATTTAAATATACATTCATTTAATATTTACGTAGATTTAATTTAAATAAGCGATTTAGCCCCTTTGATAAACTGTTTCAAAGTTTTGTAAAAAAAAATGTCACATTCACCTGGAGTATAATTATTCTTTGCCAATTCTTAATCTGTGATCACTCAATAACCGCTCCCTACCTTATCTGGAGCCCCTCATTCTCGAGCGTGCAGCCGATGAGGTTAGCCGTGTCTAGCGTTCAGTGTTGACGAAATATATTTTTTTGAATATTCACTACCGGATTTTGTAACAGGTGAGTCTAAATATTCTGTATCTTAAAAAAAATACTTTAATGTGTAAATAGTTCAGTATGCATGCTTTATGTGTTGGGTTTTGATGTTGTTTTAAACTGGAACTAACTGGATTTGACAGGATTCTAACGGTTTCTGTTTTAAGACGCAATAACGGTCGTTTTCTAATTATCCTGTGTCTAATTAACCTGCCGGCTGGTACCAGGTGAATTAGATGAAAATCAGGTGAATGAGATGGGGTGGCAGGTTAAATTACGTCATTATCGATCGTTCAGGTTAATTAGATTTACTGCCGCACTCAGGGACGTCAATTAAATTTAATGATTGTTTACTGACGTGTTGTCTTATTATATTGCTATAGCAAAGAAAGTGACAGCAGCAACTTTAATCAAGCATTAAATTTAATTGATGTCTCTGAGTGTGGCAGTTAGTTTTCTTATTTCCTACTTTCGCTTTTTTTTATTGCTATGCTCTATTTGAATTTTATTTTCGCTGCCCGTGCTTCTAGTGCGGAAGAAAAAAAAGCATTAAAGAGAGAAAATGAGAGGAAAAGATATGCACGTATTAAAACAACCCTGAACTATACGCTGAATATAAAACAAAAAACAGACTGAAATACATAAAAGAAAGGAACAGAAAAAAAAAGGTTTCTATCAAAGAACAAAAACTTCATCGACAAAAATGGCGTAACAATTTTAACGCATATTATAGGCGTAAGAAGGAAAATTCTGCAGCGGCATTACGATTTATTAATTGTAATTGTCCACCACCTAGTCCACCGCAGATATTAAATGACAGCAACCTAGACCCGATAGATGTTGAAAATATCCAAGGTCATAGCGGAATAAGGACGAAAGGACGTCTTCCTACTATATGCCGAACTTCATCTGAAACCTCAAGTAGTACGAGTACAGAATCAAGTTCAAAAATGAGAAAACTTAGATACAAAAAAGACAAACATTTATCAAATTTAGTTCAACAACTAAAAACAAGTTCAACAACGAAAAATGCCGTGTTTAATATTTATTATCATTAGTATTCTACGTGTTCGAAATCTCGTTTTTGGGTTACCTTTGTTTCGGCGAAATAATTTTGCCAAATGTATCGTTTCCCAACTTTTCTTTTACCAACCCGCTTTGTTTTATGTAACCGTAAATCTTACAGGATTTTATAAAAACTAACCTATTCTAACCTATGTTATACACGATGGTACTGAAATATATTCTGAAAAATTTATATAACATTGGGTTGGCAAATGAAAAATTTGGGAAATGATCCATTTGCCAAACATATTTTTGCCAAACGGCAGGCTCCCCTCGTTATTGTTGATCTTAATTAAAAGTCTGTACGTCTGTGTGTGTACTGCTTGATTGTATGTGGAATCATTTGCCAGTACCTAACTCATGTTATGTTTTTAATCAATGTTACTAAAGCAGGCAAAAAAAGTGGCTTAGGTTATATTTCGATTATTTTCAGTAGTCATTGTTAAAGAGCAAAGTATTTTTTAAACAAAAATGTTATTCGATTGCTTAACTTTATTATCGATCTCAATTAGAAGTCTGTACTGTTTCATGTTATTTAGCTTTATCCTACGTGGAATCATTTGCTAAAGTAACTCATGTTATATTTTTAGTCAATGTTGCTAAACAGCCAAAAAAATGGCTTCGGTTATATTTCAATAATTTTCAGTAATTTAATTGTTATAATGCTCTTTTTCTTCTTTTTATTTAAACAAAAATGTTAACCTAAAATTTAACTTTAGTATCTTTGCAAAATCTGTTTATTCTGTATTCAAAATCTCTTTATTGTGGATCTCAATTTAGAAATCTGTACGTAGCTTGATCCTATGTGGAATCATTGATAAAAGTAATTAATTTTTAGTCATTCTTATTTTTGAGTATTATATTATTATAGGCTCAAAGATACATTTTGTGATAATCACGTAAGGAATAGTACAAAAGTGTTATTAAATGGGAATAAGAAAAAAAAAAGTTGATTGTGAGAGTGATAACAAAATAGCGTTTATAATTCACAAAAGTAATAAGGGTTTAAATAAAAATAACAATTTAAGAAATTAGCGATTTTGTTTATTATTTTCTCATTATCCTAATCAAGAATATCATTAACCCATTGCAGTTTCTCATTATCCTGGTAGTAAAGTCTAATAAACCTGTCCATACAAATTTAAAATGGCTATATTTCCTATGATATTAGCAAATTTCTTGTTCCCTCCCATTGATTTGTATTTGTTTTTACTCAAATAATCATAACTACTTCACAAAAAAAAATAAAAAAAATAAAAACGTAAAATCATCAAGTGCCAATTTTTTGAGAATCAGCCCCAGATTACTGGCTGGGTAGTGATTCTGTAAACAACGCCGGTCGTGCGGACTGTCGAGTGATACCAAGCGGCGAGATTAAGTAGTCCCGTCAGTGCGAACAAAACACATTGTAGCGCGTGCATTTTCAATTAAGCAGCCTTATACGTTCGACCCATCGTGCTGCTAAATTGAAAATGCACGCGCTACAATGTGTTTTGTTCGCACTGACGGGACTACTTAATCTCGCCGCTTGGTATCACTCGACAGTCCGCACGACCGGCGTTGTTTACAGAATCACTACCCTGGTCTGTGCGCTCAAATCAATCAATCAATCTTTATTTGCGTAGAAAAAGGGTTATTACAGGAGGTAGTTACAAAATATTGTTACAATTTAGCCGCCTTCTTCAGCTGTCGATGCACAGCATGCAAATTTATAGTGCTAACAGCTAGCAATGCTTAGGGACTAGGTAGGAACACATGCACACACCGCACCGCCCTAGTAACTCATAATTAGGGGTTTTTTGTTTTTTATAAAAATAATTCGCTCTAATAAAATCTATTATTTAGTAACCATTTAAATAATGTTACGTTAAACTTATTACCAGGCAATTCTTTAATATGCTGAGGTATTTTGTTATAAATAAGAACACACATTGAGGAACTGTTTTTCCTAAACATTGCGTTCCTCGCTCGCTGGTCTGCTTCTGGCAGGGACCACTCACCTTCCTTTAGGCTTCAGGACATCAGGTCCTGTCGCCTGAATCTTGATAAACCCCCCCTCTTGCAACCTCCCGATGGACTCAAAACTGGCGTTGCTACATTGAGGGTCATTGCTGACTCTTGTGATATTGAAAATGATCGTTTTGTATTCTGAAACAAATTATTTTATTTATTTATTTATTATAAGCCAGAGATCGGACTAATGGGTGTCATTACTTGCAATAATGTGGACATGACTCAAAAGATTTTAATCAAACAAATTAAATTACATTAATTGATTACTAAATCTAAGCATAATTTTGATCATTTGCAAGGCAATAAATAAAAAATACAAAGACTTGTTATTGTGTAGATTTATTAAAGCAAATAAACAGTATTTTTTATATTTTTTCTGTAGTTTGTTATTTTTCACGGCTGAAATAAACTTATGAGGTGAAAAGCTCCATTCGCAATCCACGCATGTTAATGGAGCATACTTAAGTAGATTAATATTAATGGCCACTCCTCACGTCTTTGTATTATTTATTGACTGTCCTGCAAATGATCCAAATTCAGTCAAAGTTCAAAGGAACATGATCAAGTTCAGGTAAGAAATCAATTAATGTAATTTAATTTGTTTAATTAAAATCTTTGGAGTCATGTCCACATTACAAATACAAATACAAATACCAATTCATAATTAAATAATTAATAATTAATAATAATAAAATAATATGGTAATAAATTAATAATATTTTTTTTTTTATTAATAATTTTTTAATTATTAATTTTATAATAAATTATTGAATTATTGCGAATAATGGCGCCCATTTGTCCGATCTCTGAATTTATAACAAACACAAAGTTTACATATTATGCATTGTTCCACAAAACTGTTTGCACAGTTTGACTGCGGAATCTTCGGTCCAGCTTGTTGGTCATTAGTATCATTACACATGTCATAAAAGCGGAACTTAATAATAATATTTATTTATTTATTTATTTATTTATTGGAAAACAAACAGCTTAAATATTACAAAAAATATAAAATAATATGGATAATACATGAGCCAAAACAGTTTTCACTACTAGATAACACAATTTATGCTCAGAGGAGATAAAAGCGTGAAAAGTAGAAACTTATTTTAAAATAACATTAACGAATGGAAGGAGAAAGCAAGTAAATTTGGAAGAGGAGAAAAAATAAAATAAAAATAACACAAAAACCAAAACACTAATTACTAGCTACCGTTTTCTGTTTTAACTGTTTTCACTGCGGAAATAAATTGCCCAAAGCGCAAGCTAAAGGGGTCAATGTGCGAATATTTGATGTTGTAGGTTGAGCATGCTCTGATGAGATAGGAATTTTTGGCATATTTGGTGCGACAGAAAGGAACAGAATATAAATTATTATTCCGAGATCGAAAATTAGGACATCTAAAGTAAATGTTGTTCGTGAGGTATTGCGACTCAATAGAATCATTAAGTACCTTGTATAAAAACACTTGATCCTTATGTTCATGGCGGAGTTGCAGACTCACAAAGTTATCAATATTAAACGATTTAAATTTATATTTCAACCACCTGATGAACTTATTCTGTATTTTCTCGATTGACTCGATGTGTACAGAGTAATGAGGACTCCAAACAACGGACGCGTACTCCAATTGTGATCGTACGTAAGCATTGTACAACAGTACCAAGGTACAAGGGTCTTTAAAATCTTTACTTTGCCTAAATATGAAGCCAAGCATCCTATAAGCCTTTGAGGTAATTTTGTCGATGTGAGACACAAGTTGGATTTCACTATCAATGTAAACACCTAGATCTCTAACCTCCGTAACCCTATTAAGTGATTCATTCCTAATTGTGTAGTCGAAAAGTATTGGGTTGCGTTTACGAGAGAATGAAATAGATAAACATTTGCCAATATTAAGTACAAGACCATTATTAAGACAGTACTGATCCAATCTGTTAAGATCATCCTGCAAATTAATACAATCGCCTATGGACGTTACCGACGTATAAATTTTTGAATCATCGGCAAAAAGTAAGATATTGGAGTGATGAAAACAGTTGACCACATCGTTAATAAAGATATTAAACAGTAAGGGTCCAATGTGGGACCCTTGTGGCACGCCGGATGGTACGGGAATAAAGCTTGATGTATGACCTTTGACGGAAACAGCTTGGGATCTATCTCGCAGATAGGACGTTAACCATCTAAGCAGATCACCGTGTATGCCGAATGTTTTTAGCTTTTGCACTAATATCGAATGAGAAATTTTATCGAAGGCCTTAGAATAGTCCGTGTAGACAGCATCAACCTGAATCCCCTTGTCCATAGCCTTCAGAACGGTATCGAGAAATTCCGAAAGGTTAGACTCAACTGACCGCCTACTAAAGAAACCGTGTTGCCTCGTTGTAAGTGCAGGTCTAACTAATTTATAAAGAGTGTCGTAGATAATTTTTTCAAACAACTTAGGTATAGTAGACAATATAGAGATTCCGCGATAATTTTGTATGTCGTGCTTGTCACCTTTTTTGAAGATGGGAACAACTAAAGAGCGCTTCCAAACTTTCGGCATTATACCCGTATTTAAAGAAAGTGAAAACAACACAGACATAGGAAATGCTAAAGCTACACTACAACGCTTCAAGAAAACCGGGTGGATTCCATCCGGACCACTACCTTTCGAGTCATCTAGCGATTTTAGGGACCTTTCCACTAACTGAGAGCAGATTACAATATTACTGATGACATTGACGGTAGATGAGAAGTCCTGGTCAGTAGGAGATGATGGGTGTGTCACAGAAGATGATGCGTCATGCTGTACAAATACAGACTGAAAAAAAGTATTGAACATATTTGCTATATCGTGCCCTTCACAAGCCACCACGTCGTTGTAGTAGAAGGAGTCAGGGATGCTGCTATTAGATTTTTTAGATTTTATAAAGGACCAGAAGGCTTTGGGGTTGTGTTTAATATTATTTTCGCATCGTAAAATGAATAGATTGTAACACGAATCCACCTTTTTTTTCGCTAAGGCACGCAGATTAGAAAAAGTGTTATAATCCGATAGTCTGCCGTACATCTTCCATTTACTATGAGCTTTTTTTTTTTTTTTAATTAGCCTTATCAACGGGCGCGAATACCAAACTGGGTAGCTGGTGTCACTACGAATTGTCGTAAACGGAATAAAGTCGTTAACTATCATATCAATTTTACTATAAAAAAAATCTACCGCGTCGCTTATATTATTTATTTTTAAAAGCGGTTCCCAATTTATACGTTCCAGTTCGGCATTAATTAATTTGTAATCTGCGGCGAAAAAGCGTCTAGCCACGCGCGGAGCTTGCTTCAGAGGACGATCACTCGCGCCGGTGTCGGCAAACACGCAGAACACGGGGTGGTGAGCGTCTACGGGCACCAGTGGATCAGCGGCAGATAGCCCCAAATTAAAGTTCGAGAGGACTAGATCGAGCTGCCGGTCGTTTTTATTAGGCAAGTGGTTATACTGCAACCAGTTTGAGAAATGCAAGAACGAAGACAATTGGCTAGTGAGTGAATTAAAAGTTGGGTTAGCAATGGTATAACCTTTACAGCTTGTGTGACAAGGTATCCAAACAGCCTCACCTATGTTAAAATCACCCAGAACCAAAAATAAATCGTCCGGGAAATCATTATAAAGGTTGGACAAATAGTCAAAAAATATTAACTGTGACTGTTGCTGATGTTTACTTTGAGGAAAATAACACGTAAATAATCTAAGCTTCGTTGCAATTGCGCCTCGAGAAATGATAAGGTCGACCGCGGTGACGTCAGCGTCGAGCAGAGCCGGGAGCGCGCGCGCCCCGCGCAGGTCTACCCTCAGATTGCGGCGCACCGCCATCAGCGTGCCGCCGCCCCGGCTTACCCCCATAACTTCGCAATTACGATCGACTCTGTAAACATTGTATCGCGCGTCAAAAAGTTCCGAATCGAAGATGCCTGGCACTAACCATGTTTCTGAGATACAAATAAGATCGTAGTCCGACTGCAATACATTACGAAGGAAGTCGCTGCACTTTGTTCGGAGTCCTCGGGTGTTTTGATAGTAAATTTTAATCGCCATTGAAATTCCTGTAATTATCTATTATTATTGTGAGTCGCATATTATTAATAAATAAAGTAAGTGGTATATGTTGTCGGACTGTTGTTGGACAGACGAAAAGGGAATGAAAGTTGTATAGATTAATTAATTGTAAAAATAGTGTAAAAATAATATCAAAGTTTAGTGAGGCGATTCCGCAGTGAAACAGTAAGTAAATAATATTCATCGACGAGCAAGCTAAAACATTGAGAAAAACATAATCCAAGAAAATGACATGAGTGATACTTATGTAATCTTGTTTAACGCATCCTCGGAAGTGATGTAAAGTATAGGAGAAGTATCCGTTTTTCGTACTTTAACAGTGCAATTCCTCACCCAGCAGTATTTATATTGCCTTTGCGTTCTTCTGATCTGTGCCTGCTTGAGCAGGTATTTATTAAACCCTGAAAGGTGATCGTTGATAAAAATACGATTTTCATTGTTAGAAAATCCCAAATCAGACGCTTTCATGTTTTTTATTTTACGCAAGGATGATATGAACTCGTCCTTCTTGTAGCGAGCCTGGAATTTAACAATGATAGGTTTCGGTTTATTGGTGTCCCTGTCATTCTTTACGGCCACTCGGGTGACGAAATCAATGTCCGTATTAATGTTCAGTGGGTATCCGGATCGTTCGGCCAAAGAGTTCACAATTGCATGTAAGTTTTCCCTACTGGTTTCCGGTACGCCGTTTATTTGGATGTTGGAACGCCGCACCCACTGGTCGTTGTTCCTGGTGTCAGCCATGACGTCCCTCAGCAGGCCCTTGACTTCAGCAAGTTCAGTCTTGCATTGCTCCAAGGCGCCAACTCGCGTCTCAATGGAGTCAACCCTGGAGGTCATTTCGTCGAATCTAGCGCAGAGGTTACTCTTCATATCGGCTATATCAGCCCTAACTTGATTCATGTCAGACTGTATGGACTGGATGGCTGAAAAATGTAATTCCGACACTTTTTCCAGAATGGTGTTTAATAATTCACCCTGCAGGGTAGCCGTCGATGAGCTGCCACTCTCGTTACTGTTTATAGGCCGGTACTGATTAGGAGGTGTTGTCATAACGCTGTTGATTTCGGTTACGCTCAGGCATGCAGTCTGGTCGATCTCAATCAGTTTAGATTCATCCAGGGTCACGTCGCAAGACATAACAGAGTCATCCAACCGTAACCCAGGCGTGACGCCACCAACCGGAGTACTATCGTCTATCTTGCGCCTGGTGCTGACAGATGTACAAAACGAGCAGAGCCACGATTTCTTCAAAAAAGCTGCTTTTTCCTTAGCCTGAGCTGGTGTAAAATTCAAGCAATTGTAATGAAAAATTTCGCCACAGCCCGCACATTTGAGTGCTGCGGTTGAATCAGCGGGCTGGTTGCAAATTGCACACAGCATTTCTATTTGCTAATTAAGGAATAGCTCTTGTGTGTATAATAATACGACTCAAATCCCAAGCGCAGTTGAACGGTGCTAAATACGAGTAGCTATTACGAGCACTCGTGATAACTGTACCGTAGCTCGGCGGTGAGGCGCGCGACTTCCACGCAGCGGACCCGAGTTCGATTCCAAGCAAGGAATACAAAAATCACTTTAAAATTTCAAATTTCACCAAACACCGGCACTGCTGGCATCCGAAGAGTGAGAGGTCCGACACAAAGCAATATGGCCGACAGGCGCAATGGAACACACCACAAGATGAACAAGGAGGTACCGAGTCTCCAACCAATTCCGCACTTAAGAAATGCGAATTAAATTAAAAGCAAAAATTAAATCGGGAGATCGTCGACACATACGTCCACTCTGAGCAAAGTTATCCGCGGAAAAAAAGTATAATATGACTTGACTCATAGTCAAATATGAACTAATGTATAATATGACTTGACTCATAGTCATAGCTTGACGATAAAAAAAAAACAGGGTAAATGTAGCATGTTAAGATTACGCTGAGCGTATGCCGGATGTACAGTGGCGCCCTCATTACTATTATTCTATTTTCTAATAAACTAAAGTATTTTCTTGAAATTGGTCGGTACGTTTTTGTACTACAAATGAAAACTCAACTTATAGGGTATATCATATAGTTTAATAACAATTTACCTTCGAGTTATCAACTTAACGGATAAAATGGCCACCTTTTCCCGTTAAGCTGCCTACTCATAGGGTAATTGTTATTAAAGTTTGTTACATATCCCATAAATTGTGTTTTTACTTGCGCTACAAAAACGTATCGTTTGATTGCAAGGGAATTTTTAGTTAATTAGACAACACAATAATAGTAATGAGGGCGCCACTGGACGCTCGACGTTTGCTCGGTGCAGTCTTAAGCAGGGTCTTTCTTCACCAAACTTGACATTGGAGAAATCACTGCGGAACGCCATAAACAAAACAGAAGAAGAAGACATGCTCGTGTGGCATCGCTTTCATTTCAGAGTTTTCATTTCATCGAAAGGCATTTCTTGCCGCAGAGTTTTTTTTGGTACCCACAAGTCTAACCTAACCTAACCTACATTAGGTACGAGTAGGTAATACATGTTTAAGGCCCATATTAATAAACTTATCTCAACTCGCAATGCTCGTCTCGAGATGTGTCAAAAACGTCAGTGTTCCATGGTTTGACGTTTACTTTTACGCGCATCTCAGCCAAGATGAGTTTATTAATACAGGCCTAAGATATCCTGAAAACATCATGGTTTTACCAGAAACTAGCGTTTGAAATGTATAAAATCGATGAAATTATGGGTTTTATGGGATTTTAATCCATACTAATGGATAATAAATAACTTGGGTCTCTATTTTATGAATGTATGTAAACACTTTATTGTACAGTCAACCAATTTGATTTCTAGGCCACTTTGGACTATGTTAAAGTGACGTTGTCAACCAAAACGTAAGAGACTCCCTATGATTTGGTTTACAACGTCACGTTGACAAAGTCCACAGTGGCCTAGGAATCTAATTGGTTGACTGTACAAACAGACGATAACAATTATAAAATAGACAAAAGTACATATTACAGTCCAGTTCCAGTTAACCTTTGAGCGAGTGAAAAATAATTAACGACAACGAATAGCCAAATAAGTACAACATTAAAAGAAAATAGTTGCCTGTAATCCCAGAGAGGGGTAGGCAGAGCAACAGAATTATCTACAACTCTAAAAACTTGTTGATAATTCCCAGTATATTTGTGACAGGATGCAAGACCATCGCCTAACAGTACTACAAGCCTATAATCCCTTAGTCGCCTCTTACGACATCCACGGGAAGACATGGAGTGGCACTATTCTAACCTGGCAACCACACGGGAAATTCCAAATTGTTTTAAAGTAAAATACAATTACCTGCATCAGCACTAATACAATTAATAAACACGAGTAACAAACACTTTGTAAAACACATTTTAATGTTGATGAATAGCTTTGGTTGTAATAACTGAGTTCTAAAGTTTGAGACCGATGAGTCGACACCAGTAGGGAGACAACCATTCCTGTGTAACTATGGACATTTTAAATTAATTATCTTATTTACGTAGGTAGGTACGGTCCCCAAATCAATACGTATCTCGCCGAATCATATTATTAGAAAATAGAATAGAAAATATTATATTACGAGGCGATAAAAATATGTTATACTTACGTTAAAATGAAAATTCGAAGCGTCGACGTGCTACGTTAAACACTACCTCTCTCTCTAGAGTAGATAGACGTCAAGCCTTAAAAGGATCGTTTGGGAACATCGATATAAGAACTACTTACTGTTTTAAGCCGTACAATTACACGTAAAATATGGCTCGCTGCATAATGAACGACGAGTGCGCGAACTGTACCTATCCAATTTGTTTTTGTTTAGGTTTTCTTTATG
Organism: Acleris laterana; assembly: GCA_963966035.1. NCBI lineage: Eukaryota > Metazoa > Arthropoda > Insecta > Lepidoptera > Tortricidae > Acleris > Acleris laterana. Next base: position 7,044,324 of record OZ014467.1, on the reverse strand, counting down.
TACGGGTCGCAAAATAATGCACGTTAATTTGGGACCCATTTCAAGAAAAATATGCTTGAAGTCGTCAATAGAGATTTCAAGTCATTTGTAACTTCTAGAAAACTCATCCTTATTGTTGCAGTGTCAGATTGACTTTGGACCTAAGGTGGGTACCAAATTAAATCTCGTGATCGTGACTGTACCAATTTCACCAATCGATGTTAATCAATGTTAATCGATTGTTAGTTTGTTCATTTCGACAGCTGTTAACACTCTAGGGAATGCAACTTAACTGGTTAAAAATAAAAAGAAGATAACACAGTGAGTCAAATGGAGGTCTTATCGCTAAATAGAGATCTCTTCCAGAAAACCTTTCAAAGAAGAGATGATTAAACATATAAAATAGAAAAAAGCAGGCGGTGCTAACTGAATTAAACTGCAATTTTTAAAAACATATCAATATCCTTTGAATAAATACATATACAGGGTGCCCTGACCTTGGAACTTTAAATGCAACGATCGATTTTACTCCTCAAATGCTGCTTCTTTTGTTCAACTTGACTAGTTCCTAAAAGTTACAAATGACTTGACATCACCAGTGACATTGACGACTTCAAGCATATTTTTCTTGAAATGGGTCCCAAATTAACGCTCGTGGCCGTACATAACCTGATAAGACTCTTGTCCTGACATGTAAACAAATGCTGGTTACTTTAATTATAAATAGAAGGAAACAATACATTATTGTATTTTCCCGACAATCCACTTTACTTGACGCATCAAGTGTTATTAATACCTACCTTGAAACTTCCTTAACAATTAATATAAAAATGAAATCCAATATGGAAAGGATGGATGAAAGAAGATTGACGAAAGAGATATACGGATCGAAAGTGAGTGGACGGGTCGGAAGGGGCCGCCATTGGTGTACTTTTTCAAGTCAAATCGGAGAAATACTGGAAAAGGGCCGAATCTTAAGTACCCGAAACCGACGTGCGTGCATGACTCGATGTATGAATGTGGAAGAAGCGAAAGAAATTTGTCAAGATCGTAGCAGCGTCGCTTTAACGCCCTTAGACAGAATTGTGCAGTAGTTCAAACATGACGTTAAACTGACAAAGTACTACTGTGTGAGCTTTAACACAAACCGTATATTTTGTTATTAAAGAGTTTAAGGAGTTCTGTTGCTGTTTTATTAAGTAACGCTTCTCATAGATGTCGTTTAACGCTATTCCCTTGGGAGTGACAATTTTTTCGAGATAAAAAGTAAGGCACACCCTGTTTTGGGTTCAAGCTATACCCATACCAAATTTCAGTAAAATCCGTTCCGGTTACTCACGAGTGAGCTGTAACTGTACCCGTAACAAGGTGGGTTATTATTACATAGCAATGCAGTTCTGTTTATGCTGAGAGAAAAAGCCAGAGCTATATAGTTGCAAATGTTGCAATAGCTGTGTTTTTACGCTCGCCGTAAAATGAACTGCCTTAACCACTTGCTTGCGACTTAAGACTGCGCCGAGCAAACGACGAGCGTCCAGTGGCGCCCTCATTACTTTTATTGTGTTTTCTAATTAACTAAAGAATTTCCTTGGACCCAAACAAAATGTGTTTGTAGCGCAAGTATAAACACAATTTATGGGATACGTAACAAACTTTAATAACAATTACCCTTTGAGTAGTCAGGTTAACGGGAAAACGTAGCCACTTTTTTTCGTTAAGTTAATAACTCGAAGGTGAATTGTTATTAAAGTTTGTTACGTATCCCATAAATTGTGTTTATACTTGCGCTAAAAACACATTTTGTTTGGGTCCAAGGAAATTCTTTAGTTGATTAGCAAACCCAATAAAAGTAATGAGGGCGCCACTGTACATCCGGCGTACGCTCGGCGTAGTCTTAAAAAAAGGGTGGCTTAATCGCTTGGACATTCCGTAAACAAGTCGTCGCGGTGTTTGCTTTATTTGAAAATCGACATCTTTGCTTCTACCACAGTATTTGCTAAGATAATTTTTACGTTGTAAATCTAAAGAAATGGAGAATTAAATAACACGTATATTTTTGTATTTAGCTCCCATACATACATACATACATACATAAACTCACGCCTTTATTCCCAGAGTGGGGTAGGCAGAGCTACAGAATTTCCAACAACTATAAAAACTTTTTGATAATTCTGTAACCACATTTTGCATACTTAGGCCCATATAAAATAAAAAAGCAAAAAAATTGTTAACATACCTACTAAATTTAGATGTTTTTGTAATACCAATCACCAACAACAGAAATAATATATAACCGAAATAACACGTTATTTAAACTAGGTATATTATGTAGGCTAGGTTAGGTTAGGTTAGAGCTGAGCAGACTACAAAAAAAAACATGCAGTGATATATGCCTTTCGATGCTGTTTGTGGGGTCCGGTCTGTTCACGTTTGCAAAGACTTGTTGTTAAATAAATTATTCTAGTTATGGTTTTTGACGTAGAGATCTCGTCGTGTTGTTCTCATAGTATTTTTTTAAGTTTAAGGTTTATTGACCTTACATGTGTAATGATTTCATTTTTGGTACTATTAACAATTTATTATTAATTACTTTATTACGTAATGTAACTTAGTTTTAAGTACTATTATGTTCTTATGATTAAAAAAATGACCTTCTGCTGGAGTTTCTTGCGGCGCTTCTTCTCCGCAATGATGGTCTTGTCCGAAGCGCTGGTAAACCTTAAATTACCGACGTGTAAAAGAGCCCTCATGTGGCCTATTTAATGAATCAATATTTTAAATTTTAAATTTGAATTTTGATGAAATTAAAAATCTGCGTAATGATACATTTGGTGAAAGGTGTTTCGATGAAAAAAAAAACCAGTGATTTCGAGTGTTTTTGTCCTCCAACGGACTTAACAGCGTTAAATTAACATAAGTTATTACTTACTAAAAATTGTGAACTTAGTACTGTGAAAATGAATCACCGAATAGAGATAATGTGTGAGTCACTTGCGGTACATCTTTACGTGTTACCATGAGCAGAGAATGCAAATTGAATGCACACAAATACAGTTACAAGAGAGATAACAAAGGGCTCTATTTAAAGCACTAAAAACCATATCGTTTTTGATCTGGGGTGTTATTCTCTCAAAAACAACAGACGGTCGGACGAACGAGCGAAATCGCAGCGGCGAGTTTCCGTCAGAGCGAACAAAACACATTTAGCGCGTGCATTTTCAATTAAGCAGACTTATACGTTCGAACCATTTATATGTTTTGTTCGCACTGATGGGACTACTTAAACTCGCCGCTTGGACATTCACTTGTCCATCCGTCCGACCGTCGTTGTTGAGAGAATCACTACCCTGTACTCTATAAGAATACTGCGAGGTCTGCAAGGGACAGAGTATTCGACTCGCTAACGTTAATTGTAACTCATGGTATGGGTACTGGGGGGTTATTATGACATAGCTATGCCATTCTGTTTACGCTGAGAGAACAGGACGGAGCTATATAACTTCTATAGCTCTGTCCTTTACGCTCGTCGTAAAATGAACTGCAAAGCCATGTCATAATAACGGTTCTCTGTCGTTTGCCCGAAAGTCATTTGCCATAATTCTATCACTTGCCATAATATTCATTCGCCATAAAGGCATTTTTTCTGAAATCGTGAACTATTCAGAATTGTTATAAAACAAACCTAACCTAACCTATTGGGCTCTAGACGATGGCATGTAAAAATTACCTGAAAGGTTTACAGTTTCAGAAAAAATGCCTTTATGACAAATTAACATTATGGCAAGTGACACAATTATGGCAAATGAAATTCGGGTAAACGAAGTGATCCGCATAATAAACCCCTGTTATCGTATGTCAACGTTTTGACAGCTCTTATTTACTTGACAGTAAGTGGCGGGCAAGTTAAGAACAATACAATAGCATGTTAGACGCAATTGGGCTTAGGCAAAGGAGAATGCAGCCCCTTCTCTGTCTCTATCCTAGGAGAGGTAAAAAGCATATCGTCTTTGACCTGTAAAGGAGCGACTACACGGCTGCTTATAATACGGTGACGGTATGGAATCGCAGTGACGTGCCGTGAACGTCACGACTTTTCGTCGTAATTCCAAAGTGACGGATGCTTTATCCACATTTGATACGCGATATAGACGCAGCCATACCAGGCTCGTACGAAATGGCTAAATTTTACCAAGTGCAATTCGGACTTGGAGGGTTTTGTACAAACTATGAGGTATGTCTCCAAAAACGTATAAAAAAATGAATGGAGATATCCGTTGTGTTACCAAAATCAAATAACATCATCATAGTCAACATTTGTGATGTTTGGATGTATATGTAGATGTTGCATGTTAGCCATTCAATCACGCATTAACGGCTAAATATTTAGATCAGGATTACATTTCCACAAAGATAATTCATGACTTGTGTTAGTACTCAAACTTTTTTATTTATTAATTCAGTGATTAACTAACGAGAAAAAACGTAATACCGCTATAAAATTAAACAAACTCCTGTAAAAATATAACAGAACAATTCTGAGTTTCATAACTAGAGTGTTAACAAATTGACAGGCGTTATACTACAAGTTAGTGCGTTACCCAACCACGTAAGAAGGGTAACGGTTTTGACGTTTGTGTGTGTTTTTTTATGACATAGAGAAGACAAACGAGCACACAGGCCACCTGATGGTTAGTGGAAACTGTGACCCATAGACATTCGCATTCACAAGACTGCAATGCAATCCTAAGACTGCAAATGCGTTGCCAACCCTGAGGACTAAGATGGAATACCTCTATGGTAAGGTTTGTTTCAATAGAACTTGCCAACAATGTAAACAAACCTTGTATTCAAAATGTCTTTAATTTCCATTCTACATCATCAAATACTGCTAAATCCATGTGTTATTTAATCAATTCCTTCCACATCATTATCCTAAACCATTAAAAGAATAAAATAGTGCTAGAATATGGATATCTCATTGAATGTTTTGTTTACATTGTTGGCAAGTTCTATTAAAACAAACCTTAGGCATTTCACCGGCTGTCTTATCACCGGAACAGAACAATTCGAACACTGCTGCTTGGCGGTAGGTTGATGGTGGATGGTGGTGGTGGAGATTTGAAGAGTATACAGAAAGAACATGTCGTCACTGTTTTGAAAAATAATACTTACATACATACATAAACTCACGCCTTCATTCCCAGAGTAGGGTAGGCAGAGCTACAGAACTACCAACGACTCTAAAAAATTTTTTTTTTTTAATTTATTTAGAACACATACAGTCATATTTGAATGCAATATAGAAGTACTTTGTACTAAACAATATAAGTACGAAAAGACCTGGAGGTTCATTACTGAATACACATAATAATTAAAAATAAAATGCGCTTGATTAAACTAACAATACGAATGAAGTGAAGAAACACTAAAGATGACAATATAAGATAGGTAGGTACTGGTAAACAAAATATAGTTTATAGGATACTAAAACAATTTACATTTTAATAACCTTTTAAGGCTAGTAAGAGGAACATGAAAAGGATCAATGTTAAATAGATGCTTATTATAATATTTAGGAACTCGTCTGAAAAAGGTATGTCGGGAGTAATTTGTGCGGGCAAAGCGCACATGAAATAGAGGTCTAGGACGTAAAGGGTGGTGCGGTACACTGAAAGTAAGATTTCCAAAAGATTTGGACACTGAATAACACTTTTAAAAAGCTTAAACATGAACATAACGTCTAAATAAATACGGCGATTACTAAGGGAAGGAATATTAAAATGTTTTGCAGCTGTTGCGGAGTTTTCGAAATAATAAATATTTGTTGATAATTCTGTAACCACATTTTGCACATTCAGGCTAATAACGTTTATGAGTGTACTAGTGACAGGTTGCAAGCCCATCGCCTAACAGTACTACAAGCCTATATTCCCTTAGTCGCCTCTTACGACATCCACGGGAAGACATGGCACTATTCTAACCCGGCCCCCACACGGGTGGTTTATTATTATTTATTTATTTAATAGCGTCTACATAATAACGTAATTTTGCCAATGTCAAGTATAATAGTCGTTATGACCCTTGAAGATGGCGAGCAACCACTTCAATGGCTTGGTGTGATCTCTCATTTGGAACCATATTTTCACTGTTATTTTATTCAATGCAAGTTCTTCATCAATGTTACAAGTTGTCCCACAAAACTGCACTGGATTTTCGGACCAAAATCAACAATGAAATAAATTACAAAAAAATAAATTGGACATAGGCTTTTCTAATGTAGAGTTTGCAGTGAACTATTACTTACCACGCAGATATAGTTAATCTCAATTTAAGTTTTATTATTAAACTCTTTAAAATATCTCTATTTGTTCTCTAGTAAATTTATTAATATAATGTAGGTACCTACACACAACATCACACCTAACTAACCATTAAAGACAGAGCAGAGAGAAAAAGAAAGAGATGTATATATGTGTATTATATCAACAACATACGATTCTAGTGCGACTCTCTTTCATGCAATATTTCAGATTTCTGAAGTGTATAGCTAGATGTGTTGCTGTATGTACTAAAAATCGATAGAACCTTGTCGTAGTGACAATGTAAAGTAACGAAAAGGACATTATGTCGAAACTGAACATTATTTTTTATGGGTCTTGCAGTGATTCAATAATTTAAGGTAGGTAGGTAGGTAAGTCAAAATAAAACTTAATTCACGATTTTATTTGATTTTTATCGAATTATGTAACATTAGTTATATTTTTATTCCCTATATTTTTAAATTGTTTTAGTCGCAGAAACCGTACAAATAAATAAATACAAAATTCAGAAAAAGTGTAATTTATATAAAAAACATTATCCGCAATAAAAAAACAACACGCGTTTTTTTAGCGAAAAAATACTTCCGCGTTCCAAAGAGTGACGTTACCTAGAAGCGTCACAATGCAAATTATCAATTTTCACCCAAAAGACAACTACTTACAGTAACGAGCCAATAAAGTTGACACAGTAAAAAACTGTTCATCAAAAATAAAATAAAAACTCTTTAATGATTTGTACAATAAAATAATAATGCGAACGCTTCCATTCGCAGTAAAAAAAACAAGCAAATTTTGGGGAAAAAATATTTTTTTTACATGACAATCCTATCACGTGACCTCCACCGCCTTGCCACTAGGGCGGCGTACGCATGCGCGGGGTCCAGTATCTGCCCAGACAAAATGGCTACTCGTAGAGCGTCGCCGAATTGATTTATCCTAACTCCTCCCGTTCCAACACGGTATACCGAACAAAAACCCGCCCGTCGCGCGGCAAGCATAAAAATAACCAAGCATTATTAAAGGAAACGTTCAAAATAGACCGTACGCATTCTAACCTAATTGTGCAAAACTCGAAAATTTGGAATCTGTGCTATAATTTGCAATGGTTTTAGTGTTTTTGCTGTAATAAAGTGTGTGGAGTTCCCTACGCGATTGCCTTTGGTAAGTTTATTTTAACATTACTTGTTCGTGACAGTTATTAGCGGTTATAATCGGTAAAAGCTGTTAAGATTACTCAATACTGTTACTTCACGTCTGTAGGAATGCAACGGATCCTTAACAATTGTTTGGCTGAAAACGAGTCGCTTTTAAATTGAAAAAAGAAATCAAAATTTAGAACGCATCGAACACGTTTTGAAATTCCATTTCATTTTGAATTCATATTTGGAATATGAGTTCTTAATTCGAATTTTCAAATGCAATGCTGTGTGACATAATGATTGAATAAGCTCAAAAATCATGTAATAGACTAGCGGCTTTCCCTGATTTTTTGGGGACGTTCGCTATCTCTGTTACCCTTGAGCTTCTGTCCTGCTCTACGGACTTTCCTGAATGGGCGGCGGACATGCGCATTGAGACTTAGGCCTTCTTAAATATTTTACAAAGCGTTTTGCAAGAATTGGGGTTTTTGGTTAGTCTTACAAATCAAGAAGTGCTTTAGTCCGGACGGTTGTGTACGGCCGCAGTCAAGTCTCTAATTTGGTGTTATAATCAATGATATAACATGATGTCAGACCATTTTACATGTGTACCGGTAGTTCCCAATTATTGCTAATTTATGTTGTGAATGTATGATGTTTGAATGACACTCCAAAAGTAGAAATACACTCAATTTGAGTATGAATAAGACTTTTTAAACCAAAATGTGTTTTCTGTTAAAATTTACATATATTTCGAACAAAAATATTATTAAAAACATTATCTATTCAGTTTCGAATTTTTACTTAACAACTAAAACGTCACATTTAAACTTCAAAATTCTTAATCAAAGAATAAAAACTAAAATATATTCAGAAGTGGCACTCTTTTTGTTACTTTCTAGGTTTTTTTTACGCAATACGACCCTTTTAATATATTATTATAGAAATACCTATTGGCTTACATCACATATTTTAAACAATATAAATGAGTAAAAATGATTAACTGAAATCACAAAATAAAGTTTGAATATGTCTAATTCCGCGTCCGGCAAAAAAAGTTCCGGTTAGTTACGTCATTTAGCATTATTTTTATTTAGAAATAGAAATAGAAATAGAAATAGAAACATTTATTCGACGAACACAAGAAAAAAACAGAACAGAGAAAAACATCATTAAAATAAGGTGGCAACACAGTAATAATAAAAATTAAAAAAAAAACAATAAAAAAGGAAAGAAAAAAAAACAATTGTAGGATAGTGTTGCCATGGGTGATTCTGTGACGTCGAAATAGGTGATAGGTGTAGGTGTATTTAGGTTTCGAATAAGTAATAATGGAGGAATATTCAATTTAGCGTTGGTTTTGTTATTTTTTGACGACACGTTGCCCTAGTTGGTAGTGACCCTGCCTACGAAGCTAGTGGTCCTGGGTTCAAATCCCGGTTGGGGCAGATATTAGTGTGATGAGCGCGAATATTTGTCTGAATCCTGAGTCTAGGATGTTTTCTATTAATTTAAGTATATATTTCTCTATATAAGTGTTTATATCGTTGTCTAGTACCCATAGCATAAGCCTATAGGTTAGTATGGGAGTAGGTCAATTGGTGTGACGTTGTCCCCTGATGTTTATTTTTATTAATAATAAACAGGCAGTTAACTGGTAAATAAATATTTCTGCCACTAGTCGTGCAATTAATTCACGTATGTGTAAAAAACGAAAAAAATATATAATATATGTTTTACTTGCAAATTTTATCTTTGCTAGAATATGGATTAGAGGTCTGTTTTGGTTATTAAATTAATAAAGATACGCTTCGTAAGTATAACTTATCGATAGTCGATAAAATCCAACGTTACAACCCTATTGACGTTTGATTTTTGCGATGAAAATTCCGCCCTCTAGTCATAACTTCATAAATCATAGGCGTGTTACTGTATCAAACTGTCCTTAGGAAAAAGAGCGCATGTCTCATAGAACCGCGTATATAAAAGTGACCTTATTTCTAGCTTTAGAAAGTTTAATTTGCTTTGACTATCAAATGGCAGCTACGGAGAAAAGGCACAAGTACACAATTCATAGAATCATATTAAACTCTCAATGGTTATAATAAGGTTGGAAGTGCGATACAATTCATATAGTAGATATGAATTATCATTTTAGTAGTTGTATAATTTCTATTATCGTGACTATATGTACTAGTGGAATAAGCTTGTAGTGACACATACCTAATTAGTTAACTTTGAATTTGTAATTCGCTATGCTGACGTCACGTTAGACTAGAGGTAGTGAACCTGCCTACGAAGCTAGAGGTCCCGGGTTCAAATCCCGGTAAGGGCAGATATTTGAGTGCGAGTTTATCGTTACTACTTTGAGTATGAGAATGAGTTAGAACTTAATACTGTTCACGTTTAGGTTTAAAATCGTAAGTCACGAAATATGACATACGAGGGTTTTCCAAAGCGACGTTATGTTCGGTCTTGGATGTTTTCTATGTACTAGTACTAGCGACCCGCCCTCGCTTCGCTTCGGTTTATGTGAGTATGATAAATAGCCTATTATAGCCTTCCTCGATAAATGGGCTATCTCTGGGTGATTCAACTTTTAAGGTACTCCCTATTTTTTGACTAGTTTCACAAATTTAACATTTTTAGTAAAACTATATGTTTTCTTACGACATGGCCTAGATGTTAATTTAATTAGACAAAGTAGACTAACATTTGAACTTATTTAATTTAAAATAATACAGTTTTGAACAATAATAAACCTTTATTAATTCTTGTACATTATATTGACATCGGACGAGAGACCATTTATTAGATGTGTAATTGTTGTTGTTATAATTATTTTTAATTTTTGTATTCTTTGATTATTAGTATTTATATTTGACGATCTCAATGTAATTTCGTATTTTTTGATATGCAATGCAACTAATATTGTAATATTAAATTGATGAATAAATAAACTAAACTAAACTAATATACTTGGTAACGCAGGGGACGATGTGACAACATGGTACACTAGGTTTTGTATGAAAAAAGTGCATTTTCCCCTGAGTTCCCCAGTTTTTTCGATGGTTAAAAAATATTTGAGGTGTTTAATGTGTGGGGTCCATAAATTTGATGGTCTGATTTTAATATTCATACATCATTATTAACCATAAGTCAGCAGGAAAGTTTTAATACCGCAAAAGAAAAGGAGTACTTTAAAAGTTGATTCACCCATCTAACACTGAAATATTTTTTCAAATCGGACCAGTCGTTCCTGAGATTAGCGCGTTCAAGCAAACAAACAATCATTATTCAACCCCAAAATCTAGAACTGTTTTAAATTATTTATAAAAAAAAAAGTTTGACAAATAGTTGTACCACTATGCCAAATTCTAAGTTGATAGCATTTCTAGTTGCTTCGGAAAACTGTTGTGACATATAGACAGACAGACAGGGTCTAGGCCCTTAGGTAACCACACGCAATAGCTTCGTTAGGACCCTAGTTATTTATACACAGTGGCAATAGGTAATACAGGATATCCTCAATATAGCGCCCTAAACTCGTAATGGAATAGTCAGACATGATTTAATTTTAATACAGTCAGCATCAAAAGTAGCTGAGCAGAACAACATGCTCAAAATGATCTATACACGACGTATTTTTGACAATAGAGTCGAGGGCAGATCATTTTGATTTCTTCGGTTGCGTAGCTACTTCTGCTAATGACTGTACAAGTACGGACAAATTTTTATTTTTTTATTTTGATGTGTAGCTAGAAGAAATCTTTTACCGGGATAACTTCGCCTCTGTACTTATTGTATGCCTGTGTTATGTATTTTGTTGTTTTTTGATAACATTTGCCCTTCGAGGACGGATAGTTTGTCAACGATAGCGAACTCCCCAGATGCCTATTCATCCTAGCTTTAAGACAGCGCCGAGCAAACGCCGAGCGTCCAGTGGCGCCCTCATTACTATTATTGTGTTTTCTAATTAACTAAAGAACTTCCTTGCAATCAAACGATACGTTTTTGTAGCGCAAGTAAAAACACAATTTATGGGATACGTAACAAACTTTAATAACAATTACCCTTTGAGTAGTCAGCTTAACGGAAAAAGGTGGCCACTTTTTTCCGTCAAGTTGATAACTCGAAGGTGAATTGTTATTAAACTATGTGATATACCCTATAAGTTGTGTTTTCATTTGTAGTATAAAAACCTACTGACCAATTTCAAGAAAATTCTTTAGTTAATTAGAAAACACAATAATAGTAATGAGGGCGCCACTGTACATCCGGCGTACGCTCGGCGCAGTCTTAAGCCTACATCGGAGTTGAGCTTTGTTAAGATATAAAAGCTGTCCAGGCGCGAAGTACCGCTTCACGCTAAGAGTATTCAGCATGCCGAGCTTTTATGCCGTGGCTTGAGCTTAGTGTTGCATACATACATACATACATACATACGACATTGTCGTCGCATTAGCCTGGTTCAGATGTCCCTAAACTTTTGTACTTAGTTGAGTAGAACCCCGGTTACCTAATATCAAAAAGTGTTGGGGTTATCTTTTGCACGGATCAAAAGAGAGGGCTAGCTGGCTAAAAATTAGCAGGCTACAATTAAAATTTAGCCCAGAAACATATTATTTACCAAATAAAAACTTAAACGAAAAGGAAATATAATAAATAATAATATGAATACTTGAAAAGGGCCGAATATTAAGTAACCGACAAAGACGTGCGTGCATGACTCGATGTATGAATGTGGAAGAAGCGAAAGAAATTTGTCAAGATCGTAGCAAGTGGAAAGCAGTGGTCTCTGCCTACCCCTCTGGGAAACAGGCGTGATTTAATGTATGTATGTAAAAACGAATACGCACAAAAAAAAGTCATTGATAAAGATAGATATGGGATAAAATAATTAGGGTTAGGCCTTCTGGTGGCATATCGTGATTCTAGAATACATGAAGCCACTATTTCCTGATTATTATAAGCATACCACTTTGATTTTGACCTTTAATGTTGTCATATTTTAAAATAAACTAAATTGGGATTGACCAAAAAAAAAAACTCACTATTTTAACTTTCTAATTCGAAAGAATAGGACATTTTAAGACATCTATTTCATTAATTTTGTATTTGACCCAATAGTTTTATTTTAATTATCATTATTTATGTAGCAGACATTTTATGGATGACATGATTATTTTAAATTTGGGATGGTATTTTATAATAAATTACAACAATTAAATGATATCTAATGAAAAAAAGAGATTGTAATAGTGTATTACAACATACTATTTCAAGCTGTTTTTTCCTAACCCGTAAGATACACCAAGGAGGGCTTCAAGCCGAAAACGAAAGTCAAACAAATGTTAAATATACTTATGCCGAAATATCCAAAATAGATAAATATTTCAAAAACTTAATAATGCAGAACGGCTTTAAAACCCTATTCCTCGAAATGGTTTTTGAATTGGAGATTTTGTAAAAATATGAACAATCCTTGTTGGGTTTATCATACCTAGGTACTAATATTTGTTTGTTTGTAACGCTTTCACATCGGAGATATTCTCCTATTGAACATTCAATTCAATTAACAAATGAATGAATTAAATTAAATGTACCTAATTTAGAAATACCTATTGATATGACAATACGGTTACGTATCAGAACGCCTAAAATTAATAAGCCTAATGTATCATAATACCTAAAAGTTCATAATACCTAATGGTTTTTTTTACAGAAACTGAAAACTTTTTAGGATTTTTTAAAAAGCCATTGCATAAAACTCATTAGGTTAGGTTAGATTAGTTTTATAACAATCCTGAAAAATGTACGGTTTTAATAAAAAAGACCATTAGGTATTATGAACCTTTAGGGATTATGAGACATTAGGCTTATTAATTTTAGGTGTTCTGATACGTAACCGACAATACTGAAGGTAAAAATCAAGATGGTATTTTTATAATAATAAGGAAATAGCAACTCCATAGATTCTAGAATCACGTCCTAACTCTAGTGATAATTCATACATTGATGAGAAAGTATTACAAAAGTAAGTAGATTCCTACTAAATTGGGATTTGGGTTTTCATTTTCCGCTCACAATGGACCCCTTGCTGGTGGTCGTCGACCCCTAGGGGTCGATGTAGACCACTTTGGGGATCACTGGCCTATATAGTTACTAGTGACCCTGCCTACGAAGCAAGCGGTCCTGGCATAAAATCCCAGTGGATATTTGTGTCCCATAAAGGGGTTTGGGTAAAAGTGTTGTCATTTGTAAAAGTCATACATTTTCAAGGTGAGCGGCCATTAGTAAAAGTGGTAAATTATGATAGAATAATACAAAATAAACATGTTTTGTTATCTAATGTAATACTCTTAAGTGCGTCGGAGCCGAGCTATTTAATATTCTTACCTGTGCGTACTTTTAGTACCAAAAACTGAACACTTAAATCTTAAATATCTCGGCTCCGATATTATTAAACGCCATAAATTATATATGTCTATCTATGTGTATTTCAAGGTATTCTAAATAAATATGTTAAAATCATACGCTGAAAAAAAAATTACAATATTCTTCAAACAATGGATGATGGTCAGTTTTGTATGGACACTGGCCTAAAAACCAATAATGACAAGCCATATATGTCCTTTGAAATATTTTTTCATATTCTACAACTTTTTGTATGGCGGGAAATCTTAAATCGCTGTGTGAAATATTTAAAAATCTGGAACATCGGGACGCCTACATAGACGACGTTAGAATAATTACTTGGAAAAACCGCGGTCTTTGCATGGCAATAACTTTTTTCACACAAAGATTTCGAACCACCTGTCATAGTAATAGTTTTACAACTTAGAATTACCTATTCGGGGACATATCGCTTGTCCTTATTGGTCATTAGGCCAATTAGCCCACCCTCCTTTACCCAATGCCCTTTATATACACCGTGTTTTTTTTGATTTACGATAACTTTAAGGGAACATTATTTAGGTCAAATAAAGTTAATTTCCCAAAGACAGACAAATGATAACTCTTACGGTTTTAAAGATATTTAATTTTTAAATTTAATCAGTTAATCACGTTGAACTAGTATAAAGGGCTCTTAATTGATAACAACAATTTTCTTTTAATTCTTATGAGTAAAGAGTTTCCAATTGTTGGGTTTGTATACGCGTCCATGGAATTAGTATACTAACGTACATCTGGAAGGTGCACTACACCGATAACGCGAGCCGAAAGAAATGTACTAAAGCTTACTGCGTCCGTTTCTAAAGGTGACCATATTTGAATTGCAATTTACGGACAAATTAATTTTACAAGCCGCCGGTAGTAAACGAAACAATATTTACTTATTCAACTGATTGTTTCCAAAATCGATATCTGTGGATCTGTGGATCTGTGTGGTCACTGACAACTAATCCGTTGACAAATTGAGGAAAAGTAGCCGCCATCTTGAACTTTTTAGTTATTCAACTGATTGTCTCCAAAATCGATAAGGGTAAAAATCAAAATAAATGTCCAGTTAAAGAGTTTTGTCACCGTAACGAAACTGTTGGTTGCCGTCAAACATACGTCATTTTGTAATGAAATTGTAAGTTGGACATCATTTAAGTGACATTTAAATAGCGTCTTTATGTACATTTATTTTGATTTTTACCCATATCTGGGCATCATCTGTGTGATCTCCGTCAACGAATCCGAGGACAGACTGAGAAAACGTAGCTGCCGTCTTGAACTTCTTAATAAGAGCAGGTAGAACAAAATACAAGCATTGAAAGCTTTCAAACAAAATGTAGTATTAAGTTGTCATTCAAGTGTCAATTTCGAATAATAGGAGACCACACAGAATACACAGATCCCCAGATCCACATACAGGTACATTTCTTTCGGCTCGCGTTATCGGTGGAATGCACCTTCCAGATGTACGTTAATACTTACCTACTAATTCCATGGTCATGCCAACATTGACGTATTTGACACTCACTATTAGTTAACTCTAAAGGCCCTTTTAGAATGATCAAAGATATAACATTCAATTACTTTGTTCTAAACAGAAAAAAATTTTTTTTTTGCAATATTTCATAATCAAATCTACCAATTAGTTTCTATGGATATACCTAGTAATATGCCGAAGTTATCGTAAATCAAAAAAAACACGGTGTATATTTGTTTCTTCTTCGTGTGTTGTGCACAGCCATTTAAATAAAGGATAAATATAGACTTAACAATAGCATTTTTTTTTATTTGCCTTATACAGTGTGTTACCGGCATGCGGGCATTTATTAAAACTGCCGATAATACTTTTCTTTAGCAATTGTTTGCAAGTATTATCAATTAAAAAATAATTAAAATAACTTCACAATTAATTTTCTTAGATACTGTCCATTTTTAATGTAGTGCATGCGCTGCGTGTTCATCGATATCAGTATCGCTGTTGCTTGGTACAAGGCATGTCGTGGTACGGGGGCAGATCATAATAATCAAAGTATCCGTCGACTGTCATTTACACTTGTCAAATTGCTGTGCTTTACATTGCTGGCAATTAACATTTTGTTAGAAAGTTAACAAAGCCTGAAAAGTTGTTTATTAATTAAATTAATGTCATAGTTACGTTACAGATATACGTTATTTTAATCTACTTTAAAAAAAGCCTGGCTGCTGGTAACACACTGTATTAACATGTTCTTTAAATAGGCATGACGAGACCCAATGAGGTAATGCATCCTACGTCCTACGTCCCATTCTAGGTTCATACCAGGTCACTAGAATTCTGACCTGTTAAATAAAAAGGACGCAGGCGCAAGATGATGGTCAAGGCAAATTGAACCATGTCACTAATGCATCGCTCATTGAATACAAAACGGACACATTCCGAAATAATTTGCTCTTGCATTAAAAATCTTATACGAAAAGCTTCTAATTTTAAAATGCAACACTGACTCATTTTGGAATGTGTCCGTTTTTTATTCAATGAACGACATGCGCGATTTTATGAGACACTAGCGACGGGTCAGGTTCGTAAGGACTAGATTACAAAACGACTATGTGAGCAAAACGATTTAGTTTCATAAGATCTAGGTTGCAAAATGTCTAATTGTATAAATCGTCCTATAGTAGAATGCCTGGGTTGAAGATTGGACTTAATTCTACAACGCTTTGTTTTTAATACCAAAATTACCCAAATAACAAAATTACCCCAATAACAAAATTACCCCAGCAGAACGCACTGATCGTAAAACGACTAGGTAGGCAAAGACTTTTTGCTTACTAGGGCATAGTACAAAAAAGGCGTTTTGTTTAGGTCGTTATGCAACAACGACGATTTGCTAACATAGTCGTTTTGCATTCTAGTCCTTACGAACCTAACCCCTAGCGACCCGCCCTCGCTTTACTTCGGTTTATATAGCCTATATATAGCCTTCCTCGATCAATGGTCTATCTAACACCAGTAGTTCTTGAGATTAGCGCGTTCAAACAAACAAACAAACAAACAAACTCTTCAGCTTTATAATATTAGTATAGATTATTATAGATACGCCCTTTTTTCTAATAAGGAATATTCATGACTTTCACAGATTCAATAAAAGCTGATTCATGTAACAATTGTTGTGTTCCGGTGTGGAGATAAGATAGCCGGTGAAATGACTAGCATAGAGGCATTCCATCTTAGTCCTCAGGGTTGGCAACGCATTTGCAGTCTTAGGATTGCATTGCAGTCTTGTGAATGCGAATGTCTATGGGTCACAGTTTCCACTTACCATCAGGTGGCCTGTGTGCTCGTTTGTCTTCTCAATGCCACAAAAAAAAAGCAAACATACAGCTGATAAAAATATTTTTTCGAAAAGCTAGAAAAATAACCAAGATATGCTTGCCAACAAAAACTTGTTCCTATCTTTCTAGCAAAACTGAACTTAACATAGAGTTTAATATGGCATATCGGATTTCTCTATCATCCGTTTTTCTTACCCGATTTTAATTTTGATTGCACATATCCCAAGTGTGGTTGCCGGGTTAGAATAGTGCCACTCCGTGTCTTCCCGTGGATGTCGTAAGAGACGGCTAAGGGAATAAAGGCGTATAGTACTGTTAGGCGATGGGCTTGCAACCTGTCACTAATACACTGGTAAACATCTTAGCCTAAAAGTGCAAAATGTGGTTACAGAATTATTAACAAGTTTTTAGAGTTGTTGGTAATTCTGTAGCTCTGCCTACCCCACTCTGGGAATAAAGGCGTGAGTTTATGTATGTATGTATGTATGTATGTGTATATCCCAAGTGATTTATTTTACGGTATTTTCATATTTTGTTCAAAGTGCTTTTTAAAAATCCATGCATAGGTATGGTATAGGGTTCCGTACCCGAAGGGTAATAACGGGACCCTATTACTAAGACTCCACTGTCTGTCCGTCTGTCACCAGGCTGTATCTCATGAACCATGATAGCTAGACAGTTGATATTTTCACAGATTCCATACAACAAAAGTGTTTTTTTTTGCACCGAACCCTCCGTGCGCGAGTCCCACTGGCACTTAGTCGGTTTTTTTCCAAACGCATTTAAAAAAGTTCTTGTTGTCAATTGTGCGGCTACCGGCGTTTATTTTTTAAACTATGTCAAAAGGCCTTTGACCCCTATTCCTTAAATGGGTACCCCAATCGGCGCACGCGCTCATTGTACAAAAAAGCACATCCGCCAATTTATAGCCAGAGCACTTTCGACTCTCATTTAGTAGAAATAAAGTCGCAAGTAATAAAGTCAAGGTCAAGTTGTGATCTTTTGTTAACAGGGTTGACCAATATCCTTTCAAATGCGGTTAGTTGTTATGGCCGGGAATTTCTAACGGCTGTCCCCGAAGTGGGGGACGAGGGGGGGGGGGAGCCGACACTAAACCTAGTTCGATTTAACTATCAGATGATTATTATTTATTTATTATTATTTATTTATTAAAACTAACAACATGGTACAATAATATAACAGGCCCTGCAAAACTGTTGGAACAGTTTGAAAGAGGGCGCTACTGAGCAATGTAAACATCGGCTCTGTGTAATTAAAGTGATTAAAAATAGTTATACATCAAAAAACTTTAATATGGTTATTGGAAAAGTTACGCTAAATTATGATTTAATTGAAAAAAGTGAAGTTACATCCTTTACGGATCCTTTTGTGGTGATTCAGGCGATTCCAAAACACGTATGTGGACAGAAACAAGCGTCTGTTTGTAGTTCGTAAATGAAAGTATAATATACTTATAGTGAAGCTTTATTTATAGTAAAATGCGTTTAGAATTCCAAAAATAAACGTTAAGATGAGAGCGCCATCTAGTGAAACAGTTTAAAATCGTAACGGTATAATCACTGCGTGCAAGAGTAAACAAGTAAGCACTACGATTAGACAAAGACGTACATAATTGCTCATGCTTACTTAATTGAACGAGACTTGGCATCGCCCACTGATAACACAAACTTGCCGTAAATATAGGCCTACTTTGTCTTCATTACTAAATAACTGCCAATTACTTAGAAAATAAACTTACAAGTAATAAATCTACGGGTACAAAGGGTCTTTAATAAGCCATGGCAGATACTCAGCTAATAAAATGTATGAAATGCAGCCAAATTATCACTCATAGGGAATATTTAAAGTGTTATCACTGTCAATCGGTTTATGATCTTTCATGCGCTAATATTTCTGAGAAGCGCTTTTATAATATTATGACCCAAGAACGCAAAGAAAACTGGACTTGCTGTATTTGTAAATGCAAACCGATACCTTTTCCTAATAATGATAAATCTCCGTCACCGTCTAGCAGAAACGTTACCATGCGTAGGAAGTACGTTGTTAATGTGCCAACGAAAAATTCGTTTGACTCATTATCGGACCCGGAAGATGGTGACCTGTCACTATTATCATTATCATCGCTCGCTGAAAGTAAACTCAACCGGAGCTGCCCGGAAATCCGTGAAAGTTTAAATGACAAAGTAGAATTGATGAAAGATAGAATTAATGACCTTCAACTAAAATTAAAAAGTGCAGAACAAGAAATAGAGAACCTTTTATCGGAAAATACTTCCTTAAAATATACAATGGAAAAATACGCTAAAAAGATTAACAATTTGACACACATCTGTAAGTCTGAGTCCGTTAAGAAATCAACAAAAAAGAAGAATAAGAAAAACACCAGATCTAACGCGAGTATCACCCCGAGCGCGGTCAACTGCGTGCGGCTTGACGATAGTGATCGACGCCACAACTTATCTATGGACGACAGCATCATAAGTCAAGCTATAGATCAGACCAATAAGAACCATTCCCCCACTTTTCTAGCAGAAGAGACATCAACGTCTCCAAAGGGACTAGGCAACTTTGGCATTAGTCAAACGAGACAAAAAAATTGTATGATAAGCTCTAATAAATATAATAAAATGTATACAATAGCTAACCGTGTCCTAGGAGATAATTCTGATATCTGTCATTATCTTTATCCAGATGTAGGTGTAAAAGAATTGTTAAAAAATTTAGAAAATAAGTTAACGTCACATACTATGTACGATTATTGTTTAATATTTATTGGCGAACATGATTTTACAAGTTCACAAAATTATATTGAACTAGTGTCATACATAAGAGGGACCATTCAAGGGATTCAAAATACAAACATTATAATCTGCTTGCCATCGTTTAACTGTGGTGGGTATGCTAATATGTACAATCGCAGAATAGAAACTTTTAACCGACTGCTATATCTGGATGTAATGAGACACGAATATACCTATATTTTAGATACTAACAGAAACCTCAAATATGACACTACCATGTTTTTAAATTATAGTGGCTGGATCAATAACAGGGGTATGGTAGTGGTTTTTCAGGATGTGTGTAGTATGTTGTCTATTATACGTAAATCTAATCGCTCTGATATCGCGAAGTCATCAGTGAACGATAATAACAGCCAGAATATTCCCTCTCGTAGTGGAAGTTCTCCATCTGAACATAAGAAGGTGCCGACAAATAATTCCTTTCGTAAATAATAGCTTCATTATTTTACTTCAAAATATTGCGGGCATTCTGCATAAGATGGACTTCTTCGACATAATACTGAATGATTTCAAAAACAAAAAATCACCAATTACTGCTAAATATATGTCTAACTGAGCATTTTATCAGGGCTGGAGGAGAAAATAATTTAATTTTACATGGATACATACTGGCTGCTATTTATTCTCGTAGAACGAAAGAAAGAGGTGGCACCTGCATTTTGTTACGTGATAGCCTCGAATTCGAAACATTGCACTGGATAAATGATTTATGCCAGGAAAATATTTTCGAATGTTGTGGTGTAAATGTACAAAGTCATAATATTATTTTGTTGTGTGTATATCGTATTCCCGGCGCTGACATTGACATTTTTTTTCATAAATTAGAACATCTATTAAACAAACTTACTTTAAAACAAAAGAAAAAAATTATCATATGTGGGGATTTTAATATTGACCGACAAAAAAAGAATAACGAAACTACTAGGGAATTTGAACGGCTACTAAAGCGATTTAATTTTGAGTTACAGATAGACCTACCTACACGTATAACCGCTCGCTCGCAAACCTGTATTGACAACATAGCTATTAACTTTAAAAACAAAAACAAAGCAATAGTTCATCATCTGCACATTTCAGATCATTCGGCTCTAACTATAGATATCACCACCAGACAAATTTACTATCATAAATTCTGGTACATATGGAGACGTAATATGTCAAAAATAAATAGAAAAATATTCAAAGATAGTCTTACACCACTAAACTTTTCTGAAGTGTATGAAAGGAAAAGTACCAATGAAGCATTTAATGCTTTTCATGACATAATAGTAACGTTTTTTAAACTGTGTTTTCCAAAAATAAAGACCCGAAAATTTGCTAATTCAGGAAACTCGTGGATAACACCAGGTATAAGAAATGCTTCTAGAACTAAACGTAAACTACATCGTCAATACACAAAAGATCCATGTGAGCAAAATAAAATCACCTACAGAAAATACTCAATTATTTTAAAACGTTTAATAAGGAAAAAACAAAAGTCCAACAATGTACAATTCATTCATAATTCTGACAATGTTGTAGCAGCCTCTTGGAAACTAATAAATGATTCAGTTAATTATAAACAGCCTAAACAAATGTTTAAACAAATTTCTTATAATGGGAATTGTACTGAAGACCCCGTCAAAATTGCTAATATATTTAACAAGCAGTTTTTGAATATCGTTACTGATGATGAGGCAAAAGCCATAAAAGGTTCGGCATTACCTAATATTGAATCATCGATATACCTTCAACCCACGGATATAAATGAAGTTATTAAAACAATAAAGCTCCTAAAAAATTCCCGTGCTTCAGGTTATGATGAATTACCTACTTCTATTATAAAAGAAAATGTATTGACATTAGCCGCACCCCTGACATATCTATTTAATAAATCAATTACTGAAGGTATTTACCCGGATAGCCTTAAAACTACTATTACGAAACCCGTTTTTAAAAAAGGTGACAAACAAAATCCAGATAATTACAGACCTATAGCTCTTATACCAATATTTGCTAAAGTATTTGAAACCCTCCTATATAATAGAATCATTTCTTTTTTTACAAAATACGAGATTTTGTCCGAGAGTCAATTTGGTTTCACCAAAAATAAAACTACTACCTTGGCTATCTACGAAGTTCTTAAAGTTATTATGACCTGCAGAAATAAAGGCTTGCCTGTTATGACTATATTCATGGACATGTCTAAGGCATTTGATCGGGTGTCCCACAAGCTTCTCTTAACAAAATTATACTGCTCTGGTATAAGAGGTAATGCCTATCAATGGTTAAAATCATACCTCTGCAACAGAGAACAGTGCACAGAAGTAACGCGCTTCTGTGAAAAAACTAAGACTCTTATAGAATCTAGGTCACAATATGACTCGGTTAGGTATGGAGTACCGCAAGGCAGTATATTAGGGCCATTATTGTTTCTAGTATACATTAATGATTTACCTCGCATAACTAAACATAAAATTGTTCTATTTGCCGATGATTGTTCCCTAGTTGTAAAGTGTGAGAATCGTCTAACATATGAATCAGAGGTAAATAAAGTATTTAATGATGTTACAATTTGGCTGAGCGAAAACAATCTAAAAGTGAACTTAGAAAAAACAAAGTTTATTGAATTTTACGCCCCACAAGGTAAACCTGTGAATATTACCATAAAATGTAATGGCTATGAGGTACAGAGAGTTAGTTCAATTCGGTTTCTTGGAGTCCCCATGGACTCTCACAATAATTGGAAAGATCATGTTGACAAGCTATTCAATAAGTTAAGCAGGTATGTTTTTGCACTAAGACGATTAACAAATATTACTACTCAGAAAACAGCTCTGTTGGCGTTCCACGCATATGTCATGTCAAATATGAGGTATGGTCTGATTCATTGGGGGAACAGTACCAACGCTGAAAAAGTGTTTAGGATGCAGAAGAAATGTCTTCGGTCGATTAATGGCACTTTGCAAACTGATTCCTGTCGGCCACTATTTAGCAAGTTTAAAATACTTACATTACCGGCAATGTACATTTTTGAAGTTTGTCTTTTTGTAAAGAATAACCCCAAGCTGTTCACCACAATTGCATCTACCTCCATGCACAGTACTCGTCATGGGCTGAATTTACATTACCCAGGGACAACGTCTGGCTTAGTTAATAAGAATATTATATTCATGTGTGTTAAAATCTACAATTACTTACCATTAGAATTAAAACAACTTCACATGCCTACCTTTAAATCCAAACTTTTCCAATGGTGCATAGACAAAATGTATTATAGTGTCTCTGAGCACTTCCAACGCAATTACTTCTAGTCCATTTAATAAAATATTCCTTAATTGTATAACATATTATAATGATAACTCTAATAATATCATCTAACTCCACAATTTAGCATTTTAGATTGAATTTTAAATTATTATTTTATTGGACGTATAACATAACCTAATTGAATTTATAAAATGATTTGTAATTAATATCCGTAATACCTATAAGCCAATGTGACTTTTTATTTTAATTTTATAAAGGTAACGGATATCTATTTATATTAGTTAACTGATAATTTGTACGCCTATTGACAGGTAGAAAGTGGACGAAACTATTTTATTATTTAAGACCTACTTTGTACACCTACCCACTTTTAGCAAATAAATATTTTGATTTTGATTTTGATTTTGATTTTGACCAGGATTGTGTCCATAAATTAAGTCTGTTTATTTTCTACATATAGTTTAAAGTATGTCTTACAAAAAGTCTAATAATTAATATAATTAGTCAAATCAGAGAAATACTGGAAAAGGTCCGAATCTTAAGTACCCGAAACCGACGTGCGTGCATGACTCGATGTATGAATGTCGAAGAAGCGAAATAAATTTGTCAAGATCGTAGCAAGTGGAAAGAAGTGGTCTCTGCCTACCCCTCTGGGAAACAGGCTTGATTTAATGTATGTATGTATGTAGTCACGTCATTAATGGGGGAACAAAAAACCTGACTGCGCGCGGAGGACGACCTTCAATCGCTGCAGCAACGACTTTGCCCACACTTTGAAAAGTAGAGCATTTTTTTCATGTCATATAGAAGACAAACGATGGTAAGTGGAAACAGTGACCCATAGACATTCGCATTCACAAGACTGCAATGCAATCCTAAGACTGCAAATGCGTTGCCAACCCTGAGGACTAAGATGGAATGCCTCTATGCTAGTCATTTCACCGGCTGTCTTATCCCCAAACCGGAACACAACAATGCGAACACTGCTGTTTGGCGGTAGGTTAATGGATAAGATGGTGGTAGCAATCCGGATGGACCCTGCACAGGTCCTACCACCCGCATACAGCATATACCAGTGGTTTATTACACAAAAAAAAAGATAATATTTCAGATGAGCTTTGGTTTTTTGAGGGAAATTTAAAAACGTTAATGAAGTTTAAAAAAAAGATAGTTCACCCGGTTGGTTGTTAGCACTGGTAGGACCTTGTGCAGGGTCCATCCGGGTCGCTACTACCTTTTTTACAAGCTTTTATTAACTTGCACTGTACGAGTATGTATTTATGTATGTATGTATGTATGTAATTTTCAAATCGGACCAGTAGTTCCTGAAGTGAGATTAGCGCGTTCAAGCAAACAAACAAACAAACTCTTTAGCTTTATAATATTAGTATAGATCTGTGAATATCGATTGTCATCACTTAGAAAGTTAGTAAAGGTCACTTAAGAGCATTTTCCCTATCTTAACTCTCCACCCTGTGTTCACTTTTTGTTAGAATTGAGTTACATAATAAAAAGGTATGTGTTATAATTTAACCACACCTCGTCTGCACGTGATATCGCTGTCCTTATCATTTTATCGTCTATCACTGTCTGATAACGATGACGTCATTAGATTAATTAAATTAACTAGATGCGTGTCAGTATGCTATCATTAATAAATTAAACACACGATTATGTTATGAACTAGCTGTGCCCGCGGCTTAGTCTGTGTGGAAGAGATCCCTTAAAAAGATAAGTTCGCCGTTACTTACCTTTTGGTGTTTCTGTCTATTTTGTTGTTTGTTATTTCCCTGTTTGTACAATAAAGTTTTTACATACATACATACATAAATCGCAACAACATTGTGTAAAAGCGTCCCTGGGTTTCTTTGTGTACAGTCGGACTAAAATGTGGTCTACCACGACCACACTACGGTTGAAGTTCATTTGCACGTCATGATACAACAAGTTCGAATTTCCCTTGCATTTACAGAGACTCTTTTTAATTTACAATAATGGTGGCCGAGTTAAGTATAAACTTTATAATTTATTAGATGTGAAATAACATTGTTAATAGAATAATTAAACAGAAAACAAACAAACGAAAGAACTTACAAACTTACTTAAAACTACACTAATCTAACAAACCGCTACCAGTGGGCATTGTACCTAAAATGCTGGCAGCATTGCCACGTTGAATGGCAATGCTTAATCTTTGTGCCAAGTACAGGCCAGCATTTTTGTCACGGGTTGCGTCGATCAGGCGCTTTGACAAATCTTTAAAAATACGGTGTGCTCCTGGTCCCCACAGTCCTAAAGTCCCAAAAGGCTCAAATATGTAACTTCTATCAAGTTGACTGTATTTGCGCCTTTTGAGGGTCTCCGCTGATTCCGCCGCGAAATGTAATAATAATAATAATATAATATATTATACATATAACCCTTGGAGCTCAGTTTGGGACTAGATCAATATGTGTAAGATTGTCCTCTGAAATTGTATTTATTTATTTATCTATTTGTAACGCATCTATAATGGTGTTGCGTCTAATCGACCTGTTTTATAAGTAAATTGAACATTTTGGGGATTTGGTAGGTAAACTGATATTGTGAACTATAGTAGAGTATATTGTAACAGAGTGGGCATTTACTTATCTTACTATTATTGTTGAGTTGACTATCGTTATTCCTTCGTGAACATTTAATTTTTTCGGAAATATGTCCATGGACGCTAAGATAATTATTCGTTAAAATAGTATTCATAGTATTTCATTTTACCCACTTGACGACTATTTTATGAAATTTTAATCGATGTGTCAGACTTTTTAACTTAAATAATGATTTAATGTACCTTATGATTTATTTTTTTATATAATGTATACCTATGACTACGAATTGCATGCCTTAAAGGCGAAATAATGAACTGTATTTACTAATTTTTAAGATCCGTGTAACATTATTTCGAGTAATTAATGGATAATTAGGATAAGATGTTTACCAGTGTATTAGTGACAGGTTGCAAGCCCATCGCCTAACAGCACTACTAGCCTTTTCTTGTGGAAAAAACAAAAGCACATGGTTTTTAGCTTCACGCGCTTCTGTAAAGAAACAAAAACCGGTTTTAAACCGAGAGTGAAAGTACCTTTTACATAAAAGCTTTTATGACATGACAATGTCGTATCGTATAAGGGGTCTCAGCAATTTTCCCCCCTAAGGGACCCGAAATAACCGTAGGGGAAGGAAGTGGGGTAAGTTTGAGAGGGTATGAAGGCGAATGGTTTCGAGATACGGTCACGAGCGTTAATTTGGGACCCATTTCAAGAAAAATATGCTTGAACTAGTCAATGTCAATAGAGATGTCAAGTCATTTGTAACTTTTAGGAAACTTAACCTTATTGTTGTAGAATGTCAGATTGACTTTAGACCTAAGGTGGTACCAAATTAAATCTCGTGACTGTACGTTATTAGAAATATTCATAAAAGAAAAATCTTGGTTATTTTTTTATGTCTGGGTACAGAACAGACCACTTGGTACGAGGATATTTAAGCAGTACTATGAAAAATACAATACAATATACTCTACATTATAAGATTAAATATGGCCACCTGTGTGGTCGCCGGGTTAGATTCTTTTTATGGCATTGAGAAGACACGAGCACACAGGCCACCTGATGGTAAGTGGAAACTGTGACCCATAGACATTCGCATTCACAAGACTGCAATGCAATCCTAAGACTGCAAATGCGTTGCCAACCCTGAGGACTAAGATGGAATGCCTCTATGCTAGTCATTTCACCGGCTGTCTTATCCCCAAACCGGAACACACCAATGCGAACACTGTTGTTTGGAGGAGGTTAATGGATAAGATGGTAATAGCGATCCGGACGGACCCTGCACAAGGTCCTACCACCCGCAAAAGTGCCACTCCATGTCTTCCCGTGGATGTCGTAAGAGGCGACTAAGGGAATGAAGGCTTGTAGTACTGTTAGGCGATGGGCTTGCAACCTGTCACTAATACACTGGCAAACATCTTAGTCTTAGTGCGAAATGTGGTCACAGAATTATCAACAAGTTTTTAGAGTTGTTGGTAATTCTGTAGCTCTGCCTACCCCCCTCTGGGAAGGAAGGCGTGAGTTTATGCATGAATTTTTACCGTAATTCTGTTTCAGTTAGTATCAATAATCCACGCCGAAAAAAACCGGTAATTTTTCACGATAAGAATTACCGTAAATGCGTAATTTCACAGAAGCACGGCACTAGCACTGTTGCACACTACTGTTAGTTTGTTACTCTATCTCGCCTGAACAGCTAGACGGATCTGGATGAAATTTGGCACAGAGATAGATTATAGTGTAGAATAGCACATAGGATACGGTTTATCTCGGAAAAATTAACTGTTTCTTAGGGAATAGCGACGACGTCAACGCGAGCGAAGCTAGTTATATTAAAAAGGCGAAAGTTTGTGGGTGGATCCCTTTGTCTGCCATATACCTATATATCGTTGGGCATAATTCATAATGTATTGTTAGTCATACTTTTTTTTGTCATAACTTCTTTCAGGCTGAAGTTACTGTTTTTAATAAACGTTTATCGTGTAGATTAGTTAGGTTAGGTTAGTTATATAAAAATCCTGAAAAAATAACCGTGTCCTGAGAAAAATGCATTATGACTTGCAAAAATTATGACTTAAAACGCATTATGACTTAAAATAATTATGGCAGTCAATAGAAACCCGTGTAAGTTAGTATGTTTGTTACTCTTTGACCTTGAAACGGCTGTTCGGATTTGGATGAAATTTTGAAACCTTTTATCCTGTTAATCTTCCTGTGGGATGATTAACATGGACAAAGTCGGAAGCAGTAGCTAGTATTTTTTTTAATGGAACGAGAATGCCGCGGAGCAAATGTACCTACTTAGTACAAAAAAGCTTTAAAAACATCAAAACAAGTGAAAATTATTTAGTTAATTGACTTGTCATAAATAAAACCGCGATAGGTTAGAACGTGGATAAAAAAAATGTGACCTGAATTTTCTCATGCCTTGTTTGAATTGATTTAGTCTTCTCTACTCGCACTAGCACTTGCTATTTGCTTGTTGTAGTAAGATACTTTTTACTATAGTCAGTATAGGCATTAAACCTGTCCGTTATGTTACTGGTTCACTAATGTTTTACCAAATCATCATTTTATATTTTTTGTGGTCAAAAATCCAACCAAACCTAACTGATTTAATAATCCCATGTAACATTTGTAATATGCAATGGAATAATTCAACAAATTTTACAAATTCTGTGAAACTTTCAACTGTCTAGCTATGACTGGTGACAGACAGACAGACTGACAGTGGAGTCTTAGTAATAGGGTCCCGTTTCTACCCTTTGGGTGCGAAAAAAAAAACAATACTCTGGAACAAATACTCGCGCTCATCACTCAAATATTCTTCCTTGGGCATTGGCCTCAGGAAGGCTAGCTTTCACTACCAACTAGGCTTACGTGTCATCACGACAAATAACAAGTAGCAATAAAAAGCAGGGTGCCTAATAATATGGCTGCGTTTGTCTCTTGGCAAAATGTGGATAAAACATCCGTCACTTTTTGACACGTATATAAGTATGAAAGTGACGGATGCTTGGCGAGTAAAAAAAAAAGTTTTATAAAGTTATTGTAGCTAAGGCTAATGTTATTTAACGGTGTATTTAATAAATCGGAAATACGTCACGGACCTTAATTGATGAACTACTATAGAACCTTGTCGGATAAAACCAACGATTAATTACTATGTAATTTCTATCTCGTCACTTGACGTTGTCATTATGACAAGGTTCTACCATCTACCACTGCCACTTAAACAAATAAAGATGAGCGAAATCTCTCCGAAGAGACCCAGACGGGCTTACTTCGAGCAAGTGAAAAAGAAAGTTAAAGGTCGTCTCGTATTAATGTCAAGATCAAGAATAAAGAAGATTGGCCACGTCGCGTAGTTGTTTAGGTGCGATGGTGAGAAAATAGAACAAAAGAATCAATGGAATTCAAAACAATAAATATTATTAATGCAACGGCGCTTATGGAATTAAACAATAGGTACTGTTAAAAGCGATAGTTTAGTATATATTCATCAATGTAATATTACAACATAAATTGCATTGCATGTCAGAAAATACGAAATACATACATACATACATACCTTCACGCCTATAATCCTAGAGTAGGGTAGGCAGAACTACAGAATTACAAACAACTCTAAAAACTTGTTGATAATTTTGTAACCACATTTTGCACAATCAGGCTAAGATGTTTACCATTAGTGACAGGTTGCAAGCCCATCGCCTAACAGTACTACAAGCCTTTATTCCCTTAGTCGGCTTTTACGTCATACACGGGAGACATAGATTACATTGACGTCAACGTTAACACAAAATAATAGTACAAAAATAACACTCAAATGATCAAAGACAACGTTAATAAATAACTAAGTTCTGGAGTTAATTTGCACTTGCATTTGAAATTGCTTCTTATCCACTAAACCCACCCTTCCAATTATATAAATTATTTGATATTTCGTAATGAGCTTGCTTATGAAGCTAGTTGTACCATGGGCCCTAATATGGCTGAGTTTATCGCGTGACAATGTTTGGATAAGGCATCCGTCACCTTCTGACACGTAAATACGAGAGAGACGGATGCTTTATCCACATTTGACACGCGATATAGACGCAGCCATACTAGTCTAGTTAGATTGATTCCCGGTATTGCAAATATTTGTGCAATAAGCGCGAGGATTTGTTTCTCAATCTTAGATGTTTTCTTTGTATTTAAGTGTAAAATTACTCTGTAAAACAAAGTCACCTGCTGATATTTTTTCATATATTAAAACTGCCCAAAAAACCAAACAAGACAATATAAAAAAAAAAACTCAGTCACTAACCATACAAGTACTAATCACAAGTACTAAACTCACATAAACGAGGCACAGCATGATTCCCTATATGAACTCATAATACCTTTATTTGCAAACATCTATTGTTTAAACAAATAATAGAATTTATATTGTCTAGTTTCACGATTAGTTCATCTTGACGTTTCGGTAGAATATATATCGAGTTGACTATCTGCAACATTAGCTTACATTACTCTTTGCCAGCGTCCCTTCCAGTCGGGTCTCGCCGTCGGAGCGCGGAACACGTACCGTAATATTCGTACCGTAATTGTACCGTAATTGTACCGTAATTGTACCGTAATTGTACCGTAATAGAATCGTTAGCGGTTTTACTCGGATTTTGTGGAGAGTGTACAGTGTAGTGGTGTTACGGTAAGTTTGAATGTGTTTTTTTTTATAGATAGATAGTTTATATGAAAAAACATGAGTCAAAATAAGTTCTTATGGTATAGAAGTTTGTTGTATATATGTTTTGCCATAATTACAGCATTCAAATATTCAGTATTATTAAGAATTTAATATTATCATAGCATGCCAAAGTAATCCTATAAACATCATTAAGAGCAAAAAATAAATAATAATTGAATCGAATGTCACAGTAATTAAAAACAATATTATAAATGTCACAGCAATAATAATAATAACTTAAGAGCTAAACGGCGTTTATTTTACAATATCTTGTGAAATCATTTAGGTATGTCATAAAAGCATTCTTGCAACAATATCCCTAGCAGCTTTTTTCGAAAGTCATTTTCTGGAAGTGATCGTAAATTACCGGGAAGTGTATTATATAATTTAATAGCCATGTAATAATTATAGGTTTTTTTTTTAAATATAGTGTGTTTTTTTAGTCTAGGACGGTTTGATGATTTTTACTTGTGTGTAAAATTAGGAATGAAATATATTGCATGGATGACGTTGAAAATATTGTCAAATTGTATGCCATTTCCATGCAAGTTCACCTATTATACTCAATTTTTAGTGCAATGAAAATTAAACAAATAAAAAAAAATGGAGTTACTTTTGAAGAGCATGTTTTTTTAATTATGAACATAGATAGATATAATGGTTGCAACTGTCACTTACATTATAAAATTGACGTAATTTTTTTTGTCGTGAAAGTTTGCTTCGGTATTGGATATATATAATGTTTAAATATAAAACAGACAGTTTCTTGTAACAAAAAATATCTATTTTTACAGCTACTATAAAATCTAACTGAGACTATTTGACATATTAGACAAGTATATTTATAAATGTTTAAATTAACAATAACATCACCATTTGCATATATCAATCACCCTGTACCAAAATAAATACTGTTATTTTTTTAGGATCTAGTCTCTAACTAACCTCTAGGCATAAAGTATAGGTACTAGCCATATATTAAATACACATAGATACATACTCGTACATTTATTCATTGACGACGCATTAGCCTACACTCGGATTTTTATTCTCACAGAAAAAATGTAAACAAAGTTACGTCACTGTCAAAGTGACATTTCAGGGGATCTTAAAGTTTGGGTCGGCAAGAAATATAATATTAAGTTATCATTTCGCTCGAACCGTGATATAAAAATAAATTTTAGATATAATTGAAATTAAAATCGCATAAATGAGTCACTGGAAAGCGATTACGACGGGAGCACGAATCGTGAAGCGAAGCGAGTGAAGTAATGTCTCAAATCTTTCAAGCAGCCGTCAACTTGTTAACACGGGTGTATCGAGTCAATGATACCAGTGCAATAAATAAATTATGCGTAAAAAAACGGTGTTCACGTTTTAAATTAACACAACAAAGAGTTTATATAAAAATGAAGTTTTCCATCAACAGATTAAATTCTTTACTCTTAATTACAATATATAGTTTTTTTATAGACAGTCGATTTCTTATAATTGTGGAAAGTAAAAAAATTTTGAATACTGCAAATGTTTTTCGTTTACGGCAACACCTTTGTTTACATTTTTTCTGTGAGAATAAAAATCCGAGTATAGTATATCTGTGTGATAATTGATGGGCGGACGACGGATGCAATATGGTGACGAAAGCACAAGGTGGATAAGACTTTTACTAAATTCTGAGTACTATTTATGTGTGAAAATATATGCATTTTTTGTTATAAATCAGTACATATTTTGTATGATTACGAAAGTACTGAAATATACCTACGTCTCTACTCATACGTCTATAGATGAGGAGAGGTAATTTTCCCTATATAAGTAGATAGTAAACTATGCGAGGAATTTACTGAAAATACCAAATAAGGAAATAAAAGATTATTTACTTCAACAATAAAATTCTATAACTTTATTGGCAGTGATGTTCTCTTTTTAAAATAAATTGGAGTGATATCTATATTACGGATATCGTTTGACATTATCACTACATAGTATAAAACAAAGTCGCTTTCCGCTGTCTGTCCCTATGTATGCTTAGATCTTTAAAACTACGCAACGGATTTTGATGCGGTTTTTATTAATAGATAGAGTGTTTCAAGAGGAAGGTTTATATGTATAATAAATCCGGTTTAATGTACGGGTGTTACAGAAAACTCACATAAACCGAAGCGAAGCGAGGGCGGGTCGCTAGTTTTGATGTAATTTGCATCCGTCGTCCGCCCATTTGATAATCTCGAATATTTGTTCCTTAGTCTTGGATATTTTTTATGTATTTAAGTATATATTTATCTATATATGTTTATCGTTGTCTAGTACCTATAGTATGGTATTTATTTACATAACTTTGCAATTGGCATAATTTTTCGTTCATCGAAAAATCTCAAAGGAAGTGTCGATGTTTTTAAAATATTACATGTTGTCACAACACAGTGTATATTTTCGGACGTTATGAAAACAAAATGTTTAAACTGATATTGTTACTTTGTTTTGGTAGAGCGTGTGAATTTGTTGTTATTTCAAATAGCGACCCGCCCTCGCACCGCTCCGGTTTATGTGAGTATGATATATAGCCTTTAGCCTTCCTGAGATTAGCGCGTTCAAGCAAACAAACAAACAAACTCTTCAGCTTTATAATATAAGTATACAGGGTGACACCTAAGACGTAATACAACATTTTATTTTCTAGATCTACTCATCAGTACGATCAACATTTATTATGGGACTAATATCGAAATCGGTAGATTTTTTTTAATCTCCCATACTAAACGCAATCAGCTGGTTTCACGATTTGTATGGAGACGTCGATTTTGTGTTTACGTTTTCGAAGTTGGTTCCATATTAATAGTTGATTGTAATCATGAGTAGCCTCGGGAAATGACATTTTGTATTACGTCTTAAGTGTCACCTAGTAGATTTTATATTTCAACATCACCTGTTTGTCGTGTGGAAGAAATTTGTAATTTTTTTTTTATTTGAGCTGTTATTATATCTGGTAAAGTGATTGATATTTTCAATAGCTAAGCTGGTAGTCCCGGATTCTACTCCAGGTAAGAGCAAATATAGTTTATGTGAGTGTGATATATAGCTTTTAGCCTTCCTCAATAAATGAGCTATCTAACACTGAAAGAATTTTTCAAATCGGACCAGTAGTTCCTGAGATTAGCGCGTTTTTGCAAACAAACAAACTCTTCAGCTTTATAACATTTATTAAGACTGCGCCGAGCGTACGCCGGATGAACAGTAGCGCCCTCATTACTATTATTGTGTTTTCTAATAAACTAAAGTATTTTCTTGAAATTGGTCGAAGTTTTTCTACTACAAATGAAAACACAATTTATAGGGTATATCACATAGTTTAATAACAATTCACCTTCGAGTTATCAACTTAACGGAAAAAAGTGGCCACCTTTTCCCGTTAAGCTGACTACTCAAAGGGTAATTTTTATTAAAGTTTGTTACGTATCCCATAAATTGTGTTATTACTTGCGCTACAAAAACGCATCGTCTGATTTTAAGGAAATTTTTTAGTTAATTAGAAAACACAATTATAGTAACGAGGGCGCCACTGGCCGCTCGACGTTTGCTCGTATAGAGTGTAGATAGATTCAATTGACAAATGACATTCATAGTTAAAACATAGCCTCTTTTCAACTTGGTTAAAAACTAGATTGCCTATGATGTGCATTGTTTCTAAGTGCTTGTTGTTTTCTATGTACAGTCAACCAATTTGATTTCTAGGCCACTTTGGACTATGTTAAAGTGACGTTGTCAACCAAAACGTAAGAGACTCCCTATGATTTGGTTTACAACGTCACGTTGACAAAGTCCATAGTGGCCTAGGAATCAAATTGGTTGACTGTACGCTCGTGGCGTTAATTTGGGATCCATTTCAAGAAAAATATTCTTGAAGTCGTCATTGTCATTAGAGATGTCAAGTCACTTTTAGGAAACTCAACGTTTTTGTTGTAGAATGTCAGATTGACTTTGGACCTAAGTTAGGTACCAAATTAAATCTCGTGACTGTACATAAGTATGTATGTATTTCTCTTTATACGTATGTTTTGAATTCCTATTGTTTCTAACTTGGCCGCCATTACTGTCAAGTAAATAAGAGCTATTAAAACGTTGACAATACATGTCACAGGCAATATGGTTTTACCGGATAGAATAAAACCCAATGTTATTAGGTTTAAATTACAAGGACATCCCAGTTAATAGTCACTAATGAGCTTAGTTTGTACGTCTGTTTGTGTAACAAACGCCTAGTTATGAAATTGGGTCAAATATGTATGTTTTCTATAGGATAGTATTTAAGGGCTAGATCTGGTGACTCTAAACCGACGCACGTGTATGAAGAGTGTGGAAGCGAGGGTTTGTCTGGATCGTTGCAAGTGGAAGTGGTCTATGCCTAAACCTACGGGAAAGAGGAGTAATTGTATATATGTATGTATGTAGTACCTATTCAAAATGATACAGTCATCAATCATTAATGATTCAGCGTTATTTTTATAGATAATACAACCAACATAATTTTTATAGATAATAGTACGTAACTCGAGTTCGACTCGCACCTGGCCGGTTTTTTTACATCTATGCTATTTAATCGTCGCCTAGCAACCCTTATTGAAAACTTCAAGCGTTAGGTCATTCCTTGATATTTTTAACACGTAATCAATTTTAATGATAATGTTTGATAAGATATTTGACTTGATGACTAATCTGTTGATAGAGTAATTGGGTCATGTATGGGTGTGTATTAGGGAATGCAAATAACCGGTAATAACCGGTATTAACCGGTTTTCATACAAAAACGATGAATAACCGGTTAAATTGCATTCCCTAGTGGGTATTACTTTACGACACATAGTTAATTAGAAACCCTACGAAACTAGCGATCTCGTTAGATTCTCGTATATTTTTTTTGTTTGTTTTCTATGTATTTAAGTATATATTTCTCTATATAAGTATTTATATCGTAGTCTAGTACCCATAGTACAAGCCTAGAGCTTAGTTTGGGACTAGGTCAATTGGTGTGACACTGTCCCTCTAATATTTTTATTTATTTATTTATTTAAGCATGTTTCCTCTACATAAGTATGTTTATAGTTGTCTAGTACCCATCCATAGTACAAGCCTAGAGCTTAGTTTGGGACTAGGTTAGTTTGTATGACATTGTTTGTTACCTGATTTTCGCTTCCAATTAAAAATACTTAAATCTTTCATAAATTGACCTAGTCCCAAACTAAGCTCTAGGCTTGTACTATGGGTACTAGACAACGATATAAATACTTATATAGAGAAACTAGCGACTGACCCTCGCTTAACTTCGGTTTATGTGAGTATGATATAGCCTATAGCCTTACTCGATAAATGGGCTATCTAACACTGAAATATTTTTTCAAATCGGACATGTAGTTCCTGAGATTAGCGCGTTCAAGCAAACAAACAAACAAAGAAAACTCTTCATCTTCATAATATTAGTATAGATACATACTTAAACAAATAGAAAACATCCATGACTCAGAAAAGGAAAGGCATCCTTCCTTTTCACATAAATATTTGCTCATAACGTGAATAGAAAGCGTTGTCATGGCATTTTTTTTTATCATGTAAATTCTCCAAAATCCAAAAACATCGTTAAAAGATTTCTTATGTCTTATAATTAATTCTTATAAATAGTGTCCTCACTAACTTAGCCAAATAATCTTAAATAGATAAAGATTTTATCTAAGTAAAAATTGTAACCTTAACACAAATATTGAAATAAACAGATTTTTATTATTATTATTTATTTTACTATTTTTAACATTTAAAATGGAACATATATACTGCCGGAGTCGAACTCGCTACCTTACGATCACGAAGCCCTAAGCCACTGACTTTTTATGGGCTGGTTCACTTACGTGACGTGTGAAAGAGAAAGTCATGAGTCAAACGATTTTGGAGCAATCGTGCGTGGAATTTTTTGAAGCTTCGGTGCTATCCAAAAGAAAACGGTAGTATAAATACGAAAGCCATACGCTCATACTACCTTTTGGATTAACGTAGCGTGGTAGGCTGTCCATAAGAAAAAGGCGGTATAAGTACGAACGACATAATGCTCATACGGCCCTTTTGTTTTTGGGCAGAGGTAGTTTCATTCTGATTTATGTGGTCAAATCAAATGACAAGCTTGTGACAAGCGTACGATTTTAGTCTTGTTGCATGCATTTGATGTCTAAGGCCAGTATTAATAAACTAATCTCAACTCTAATGACAAAAATGACAGTGTTCTATAGTTTGACGTTTACTTTGACGTATCTTGTGACGCGCATCTCAGCCAAGTTGAGTTTATTAATACGGGCCTTAGGATTGCAGTCCCGAGATTATAGTTTAAAGATTTCAGATGAAGAGGTCAAGATGAAAACGCTGCTATCATTTCTGTTTTCTAACGTCTCCAAACATATGAAGTTAAGATTGCACCGAGCAAACGCCGAGCGTCCAGTGGCGCCCTCATTACTATTATTGTGTTTTCTAATTAACTAAAGAATTTCCTTGAAATCAAACGATACGTTTTTGTAGCGCAAGTAAAAACACAATTTATGGAGTACGTAACAAACTTTAATAACAATTACCCTTTGAGTAGTCAGCTTAACGGAAAAAGGTGGCCACTTTTTTCCGTTAAGTTGATTACTCGATGGTGAAATTGTTAGTAAACTATGTGATATACCCTATAAGTTGTGTTTTTATTTGTAGTACAAAAACCTACCGTCATATTTCAAGAAAATACTTTAGTTAATTAGAAAACACAATAAAAGTAATGAGGGCGCCACTGGACGCTCGGCGTACGCTCGGTGCAGTCTTAATAATGAAATTACTATGGCGTTTGTTAAAGAGATGACTAAACGTGAATACAGACAGCTATTAGACAGAGATATCCGATATGCACTGTGACGTCATGTAACACGTCGGCCGTATAAACTCCATGTTAAATTATGTTTTGGTAGAAATATATGGAAATAAATCTTGGTGATTTTTATAGCTATTCAAAAAATGTTTTTTCTCAATTGTTACACGAATCAGGTTTTATTGGAGCTGTGAAAAACAGTCGTGAATATTATTAAATTTGGTCGATTTTCGAAAACTTAGCGTTACCTGAAAACTGAATTAAAACGTCACTTTGACATGGTTCCAGAGTGTAACGTTCCCTTATGTTACAAAAAATCATTGATTTCTTGTTTCATTTGAAAAGTTCTTCATTGGTATCTTATAAAGGTAATTAGAAGCATTTGGAAACAGCGAAGTTTTTAAACCCATTTGCGTGTGTTTTTTTTTTAGTAACCTAGTATAGAGAAACCAACTTTATGAAATTACTCCAAAAAATATATTAAAAAAAACGGGTAAATAGGTTTTAAAACTTCGCTGATTTGTAGGTAATGAATCTAATTATTTAAGATACTTACCACTAAAAACTTTCGGGAAAAACATGAAACTGATGATTTTCCATGACATGGCTTGAGTAAATTACAAAAAAAATTGTACAAAATTGCTGAACATACATAGGGGTTAAATCGATAACTTTATAGCTGCTCTATCAGCCCTAGGCGGGTTGGCGTCGGTTTCTGGGACAGCCTGATAATAATAAATTCTGATTTATGTACGGGTGTTATATACCACTCACATAAACCGAAGCGGAGCGAGGGCGGGTCGCTAGTGGTTTTATAATAATGTATATTCTCTTTTGCAATACCGGATATTTGTCAGTCAATATTGATAAAGAACTAAAGTCACGGCGTAAAATGTATTATTGTCCATAAGTGACGTTTGCTTGCAATACAAGAGGGAAAATTACGGGAAAGATTCTATACAAATAGAACAGAGTTTAAGTATGTCATTGAATTATGTTCATGTGTTTTATTTATTTTAGTTAAAAGCCCGTGATATTTACATAATTATTTATTTATGTGGTTGTTTAAAGATATATACAGATCGAAAGTGAGTGGACGGGTCGGAAGGGGCCGCCCTAGGCGTACTTTTTCGAGTCAAATCGGAGAAATACTGGAAAAGGGCCGAATCTTAAGTACCCGAAACCGACGTGCGTGCATGACTCGATGTATGAATGTGGAAGAAGCGAAAGAAATTTGTCAAGGTTGTAGCAAATGGAAAGAAGTAGTCTCTGCCTACCCCTCTGGGAAACAGGCGTGATTTAATGTATGTATGAATGTATGTGGTTGTCGGGTTAGAATAGTGCCACTCCGTGTCTTCCCGTGGATGTCGGAAGAGGCGACTAAGGGAATAAAGGCTTGTAGTACTGTTAGGCGATGGGCTTGCAACCTGTCACTAATACACTGGTAAACATTTTAGTCTTAGTTCAAAATGTGGTTACAGAATTATCAACAAGTTTTTCAAATTGTAGGTCTTATCTAACACCACTTCTTCACTTACCTTTCTTGTTGTACCTACTGTTTTTTATTTTTATTTTACCGAGGCATGTAAGAAAATTCTCGAAAATATTGTTCATATTGTCACACAGTACACACGTGGAACGCTTGCTTTTTTTGTTGACATTTATTTACATACCTTGACGAATGTAGTATAATCGACATCTACATCCGTAACATATTGAGCGCTCAGAAAATTACTTTTATGCCCTATTCTAGTAGCTTCCGTAAACATACATTTGAGAATGGTACAACGTCACTTGTTTCTTTATTGCTTGTCGTATTTAACCTAGCTGTATTCTACTTCGTCATGTCATGTCTGCGGGATATCATGGACATCCACTGGACGGACCGCATCAGAAACACTGAAGTTCTTCGACGCGCTAAGATCTGCGGCTTAGAAGCATATCTGATGCGGCGTCAGTTACGCTGGTGTGGTCATGTGTTCCGCATGCCAAGTGGAAGGATCGCAAAGTGCATCTTCTATAGCGAGCTTCAAGAAGGCAAGCGCAAGCACGGCGGACAGCTCTTGCGATACAAAGATGTGCTCAAAAGGCATATGAAAAGCTGCAGTATTGACCCCTTAACATGGGAGTCATCTGCTGAAAATCGCCCGGAATGGAGACGTCTTTTGAGGCAGAACATTGAAGCCTTTGAAAAGCTACGAAA
Organism: Acleris laterana; assembly: GCA_963966035.1. Classification (NCBI taxonomy): domain Eukaryota; kingdom Metazoa; phylum Arthropoda; class Insecta; order Lepidoptera; family Tortricidae; genus Acleris; species Acleris laterana. The sequence continues at coordinate 7,004,653 of OZ014467.1, read as the reverse complement.
AGACGAGCTCGACGCAAAAAGAGACGAACTAAAAGCCAGACCACTAACGGCTTTAACTTATAATTATAGTGACGGCGTTCTCGCCTGTCCAATGTGCTCGAGAACATTTAAGGCCAAAATTGGCTACAACAGTCACATGCGAGCACACCGGCGCGCGGACCAACGAGGCGCTAGCTGCTGAGCCTGTCCAGCAGTCGCTGTAGCCGAAATCGGCTTGGATAGTATTATTATTATTATTATTATTCTACTTCGTCTCTGCACGTATTGATCTCGTATTGTTTAACTCTGTCACCATTCTCAGCCTCTATTCAACACTGTTAAAACCATATTGTTTTTGACTAGAGGCCTAGTATCAGGGCGTTTTCACTAAAAAGTGTACCCAATTAAGGACTGAAATTAAGGAACTTTAACTTTGTCAGTTTTGTAACGAAAATTAGCTGTATATTGACGGCCGCATTGTATGGCTAATTTTCGTCACAAAACTGACAAAGTTAAAGTTCCTTAATTTCAGCCCTTAATTGGGTACACTTTTTAGTGAAAACGCCCATCAACTGTGGATAAAGCACCCGTCACTTTTTGACACGTGTACTTATTTACCTGTCAGAAAGTGACGGATGTCTTATCCAAAATTTATCACGCGATAAACGCAGCCATATTAGGACCCCTGTATTGTCAAAGTTTTGATAGCTCTCATTTATTTGAGTGACAGATTATACTGTCAGTTGCGAGTGCAAGGGTGACAGCGATAGCCAGCCGAACTATTAAGAAGCGAGGGGTACACAAAGCGATAGCTCTTAGGTGCTTCGGGTTTATACTTGTCTCACTCGCTCTCATACACTCTTATTAAGAGAGAGGGAGAAGTACAAACCAAAATCATCTAAATACTAAGAAACTGTACTTATATGAGATGGTGGGTTTTAGTTTTTTTTTCCTTTTTCTTCCTTTATCTCTCACGTAAGATTTTTGGCATGTTTTCCTGCTGATCTACGCATGTTATTTAATATTATATTGAATTTAATATTTATTGCCTTATATAATGCTAGAATAAGTAGTACCATTGTAATATGTTTAAAAAATTACTGAGTTTCTTGCGGCGTTTCTTCTCAGCAGTGTCTCCTCTTGGGAAGCGCTGGTAGATTCTTGACGTGTAAAAGTGCCCGTACGGCCTACTTACTGAATAAATTCTTTTATCTTTTTTTTAATTCGGATCTACAGAATCGAACCTGTGTCCCGTGTCAAAGAGCGTAACCAATACCTAACGGACCTCATCGTAATCTATACTAGTCTTAAGTAATATTATGATAAGATTTAGTTTTGTTTGTCAACTTTCGTCAAACAGAGAGTACCGCTAGAAATTTGTCTCGACTGAGTCACAGACTATTGCGGACAGCGCGTTCACTCGCATTAATAAGCGACCTGGGTAGTGATTCTGTAAACAGCGCCGGTCGTGCGGACTGTCGAGTGATACCAAGCGGCGAGATTAACTAGTCCCGTCAGTGCGAACAAAACACATTGTAGCGCGTGCATTTTCAATTAAGCAGCCTTATATGTTCGACCAATTGTGCTCCTTAATCTCGCCGCTTGGATATCACTCGACAGTCCGCACGACCGGCGTTGTTTACAGAATCACTACCCTGCCCTCGCTTCGCTACGTTTTATGTGAGTTTCTTGTAGCATCTGTACATAATCCAGAAATAAAAACTAATAGTATTAAGATACTAAAATATTAGATAAACTTGACGTAATCTGATGACAGATCGTGTGGACAGCGTATTACAAATCCATACATTTACCGCCTTACTTATAAACCTTCCTCTTCTTCCTTATCTGTCATTTTGACATTTGAATTTGACAGATAAGGACAAGGCATGGTTTACCACCCACGGTTATTCCACGTTTATAAGTGAGACGGTTAGTGTAAATATATTCATATTCATATTCATTTGTTAGGGTTCCGTACCAAAATGATGAAAAAGGAACCGCCAAATGTTCCTACTTTGCTCCCCCACGGGATTATGCTCTAGGGTTATATATAGGTAATCTATATTGTTAAATAGACATTTTATTGCTTTCATTTATCTACTTAGTGCCTGGGTGTATACAAAAAATCTTTAAAAAATACCGACCTTGACTTTTAAGTGACAAAAGAAATTATATGTATGAAAACAATTTTAAAATAGAACAAAAAAATATCAGGTATCTACAGAGGCGAACTTATCCCTTTAAGGGATCTCTTCCAGTCAGTCAGTTCTTATTGTCGTTATGGAGCAAGGAACCCTATGTAAGACTTCGGTATCTGTCTGTTTGTTTGTCACAGCAGTTTTTCTCCGAAACTATAAAACCTATCAACTTGAAATTTTGTATAGTTGTATAATTAGGTTGCCAAAAAACTTAGACTAGTATAAAACTTTAGACTAGTCAAAATGGACCATATCACACAGGAAATAAAGTTCATAACAAAATCAGCATTTTCTTTAGCGTCCAACCATATTATCTCAAATACGGAACCCTCAGAGCGCGACTCTTGTACAGACACGAGATTTAATTTGGTACCCACCTTAGGTCCAAAGTCAATCTGACATTGTATAACAATAAGGTTCAGTTTCCTAAAAGTTACAAATGACTTGACATCGCTAATGACATTGACGACTTCAAGCGTATTTTTCTTGAAATGGGTCCCAAATTAACGCTCGTGACCGTACTTGACCGTTATTTTTATGTATGGATACGACTACGTGGTGTATGATTCAAACGTGCTTGAAACTGTACCGTGTGTATGGCACTGTGCCTTGTACCGGTTGTGTTACTTTCTCCATTTCGATGCTTTCCATACAACTAGGCCAAGGATGGCCAGTGCACTTCAACTTTACTTCCATTCAACTTGCATCCTCATACACGCATATACATTAACAGGCTGTATTTAAGATAAGGGGGTCGATTTCCTTAATAGCATTTTGCGGGTGGTAGGACCTTGTGCAGGGTCCGTCCGGATCGCTACCACCATCTTATCCATTAACCTACCGCCAAACAGCAGTGTTCACATTGTTGTGTTCCGGTTTGGGGATAAGACAGCCGGTGAAATGACTAGCATAGAGGCATTCCATCTTAGCCTCAGGGTTGGCAACACATTTGCAGTCTTAGGATTGCATTGCAGTCTTGTGATTGCGAATGTCTATGGGTCACAGTTTCCACTTACCATCAGGTGGCCTGTGTGCTTGTTTGTATTCTCTATGCCATAAAAAAAAAAAAAAAAGCTATGTAAGTTATACCCTATATATCAGGGCTGCCCATACTTTTTTTAATAGAGATCGACCTGGCATAAAACTATGATTAAGAGATCGACATTTTAACCGTTTAACCCACCAATAATTTATCAAGATTTTTTTATTGCAAAAGTAAAACTACGTCGGGTCTGTATAAAAATATGTACCTATGTGTATTAACAGGCTGTATTTGAGATGAGGGGAGTCTATTTCCTTAATAGCTATAATGCTAGATTAAGTAGTACCATTGTAATATGTTTAAAAAATGACTGGCTGCTGAGTTTCTTGCGGCGTTTCTTCTCAGCAGTGTCTCCTCTTGGTAAGCGCTGGTAGATTCTTGACGTGTAAAAGTGCCCGTACGGCCTACTTACTGAATAAATAAATGTCTTTTATCTTTTTTATCTTTTTTTAACCCTTTATAGGGCAAAAGTAAAAAAAGACCTGAACTCTAGCGTTACTCCTATTCGGATAAAATTATTTCAATAATAAATACAAAAAGTATCAGTTGTGAGTGGTCATAAGTACCAGGTTTTAAAATTGCCCTTTAAAGGGTAGCTAGACGCAAGCAGGCTGTTAGGTGGCCATTTGTGAGATGAGGACGATATTTTAAATGCCGACTTGCACAGATTGCAAAGAACGCAGTTAAATATTTGCAGTGCCATTTGCTACAGCTACAGTTTTAAAGATAAAGATAAAAATAAAGAGACATTTATTCGCAACAATACAAAACTACATTAGGTACATAGATATTAATAAGACACAGAAACAGTTGCGAAACGGTCCCAACTCAGCATTCGCTAGCCGTAAAGTCAGCACTGGTCTTCCGTTGGAACCGCTTGGTGAAGAGACGGACACACTTAACACAAAATACGAGTAACATAAATTGAAAAACATCAAGGATAAAAATTTAAATATTTTTTTCGATATTATCTTGAACGACCATAAAAACTACACCCTGTTAAGGTTGGCAACACTAAAGAAACATAAAACAAATGAGTAGTCTATGGAAACTAAGACAAGACTGCGCCGAGCGTACGCCGGATGTACAGTGGCGCCCTCATTACTATTGTTGTGTTTTCTAATTACCTAAAGTATTTTCTTGAAATTGGTCGATAGATTATTGTACTACAAATGAAAACGCAACTTATAGAGTATATCACATAGTTTAATAACAATTCACCTTCGAGTTATCAACTTAACGAAAAAAACACCTTTTTCCGTTATTAAACTTTGTTACGTATCCCATACATTGTGTTTTTACTTGCGCTACAAAAACGTATCGTCTGATTGCAAGGAAATTCTTTAGTTAATTAGAGAACACAATAATAGTAATGAGGGCGCCACTGGACGCTCGACGTTTGCTCGGTGCAGAAGGCCGATCACTGATAATCACTACATAGTATAAAACAAAGTCGCTTTCCGCTGTCTGTCCCTATGTATGCTTAGATCTTTAAAACTACGCAACGGATTTTGATGCGGTTTTTATTAATAGATAGAGTGTTTCAAGACGAAGGTTTATATGTATAATAAATCCTGTTCCATGAACGGGTGTTACAGAAAACTCACATAAACCGAAGCGAAGCGAGGGCGGGTCGCTAGTCATCCTATAAAGGGGGGACGGCACCAACGATGGATACTTCACTCTTAATTCAAGTTTCATACGTTCCTGAATGAATTGTTACAAAACAAATGAATAACACTTATCTTTTGTAAAATAAGAATCAATAGTCCATTGGTCCTTGTCCAGTACTGGTTCCGTTACCGTATTTTTATCGTTTGTATGTCTCTGTCTCATAAGCGGATAGTTCGATTTGGACGTGGTTTTTTTAAGACTGCACCGAGCAAAACGTCGAGCGTCCAGTGGCGCCCTCATTACTATTATTGTGTTTTCTAATTAATTAAATTTCCTTGCAATCAGACGATACTTTTTTGTAGCGCAAGTAAAAACACAATTTATGGGATACGTAACAAACTTTAATAACAATTACCCTTTGAGTAGTCAGCTTAACGGGAAAAGGTGGCCACTTTTTTCCGTTAAGTTGATAAAGGTGAATTGTTATTAAACTATGTGATATACCCAATAAGTTGTGTTTTCATTTGTACTACAAAAACCTACCGACCAATTTCAAGAAAATACTTTAGTTTATTAGAAAACACAATAATAGTAATGTGGGCGCCACTGTACATCCGGCGTACGCTCAGCGCAGTCTTAAAAGAAAGATGACTTGATTTGAATTAGTTTTAGCTAGATTTCTTGAAAATCCGTTAGCGGAAAGGTTTAGGAGATATAGCTCTGAAAGACAACGGATGCACAAGGTCCTGCCATCAATAAAGACTTGCTCTTATATCTAACTTAAAATCAGGGCCTTTATTCTACGACTAGTGACCCGCCCTCGCTTCGCTTCGGTTTATGTGTGATAAATAGCCTATAACCATCCTCGATAAATGGGCTATCTAACAGTGAAATAAATTTTCAAATCGGACCAGAGTTCCTGAGATTAGCGCAAACAAACAAACAAACTCTTAGCTTTATAAATTAGTATAGACAGATGACAAACAATTTTGTAATGAGTGAGATCGTCTAGTTAATGTTTTGATAGCTCTTATTGACTTGACAATAAAGGCGGCCGAGAACAAAGACTGTTTTTAATTCAACCACCATTATTATCAAGTAAACAAGAGCTATTATAACATTTACAATACGGTAACACGTCAGCAGCAATATGGTTTTACCAAGTGGAATAAGGCCCTTGAATGTATGTTTACCTACAACAAACACAAGCAAAAGCGTAAGACAAGCATCAAAGGAAATGACTAAGATTGAAAAGGGCATACTTCGATGGTTCGGTCATTTGGAAAGGATGGATGAAAGAAGATTGACGAAAGAGATATACAGAGCGTAAGTGAGTGGACGGGTCGGTAGGGGCCGCCCTAGGCGTACTTTTTCGAATCAAATCGGAGAAGTACTGGAAAAGGACCGAAACTTAAGTACCCGAAACCGACGTGCGTGCATGACTCGATGTATGAATGTGGAAGAAGCGAAAGAGACTTGTCAGGATCGTAGCAAGTGGAAAGAAGTGGTCTCTGCCTTCCCCACTGGGAAACAGGCGTGATTTAACGTACCTATGTGTATGTAAGGTCACGCGCGTTAATTTGGGACCCATTTCAAGAAAAATATGCTTGAAGTCGTCAATGCCGTTAAAGATGTCAAGTCATTTGTAATCTTTAGGAAACAAAACCTTATTATTGTAGAATGTGAGATTGACAAAGGACCTAAGGTGGGTACCAAATTAAATCTCGTGACTATGTAGGTATGTTTAATCGACAACATGGAAATCTGAATCACCATAGAACTGTGTCACAGTGACGCAGCGGTTATTTATTTATAATTATTCAGGAAGTCCAATAAAAAAACATCACGATGTTTTTTCTGGTGCATTTGACTGTAGCTTTATCATTAGGTATGTTAACTTTTCGCCACTCCTGTCTGACCTGCAAAGACTAATAACGGTATCTCTGACAAAACCCCGTAGCAAGTGCAACTTATTACTATAACGGGAGAGGGTAGTATCTGCTTTGGCTATTGACTTTCAGATATCGCCTTTTGGCTTATGCAATCGCTTCTAAATATTGATAAGATAAGAATTTACGCAAAGTAACTATTACATGACAATCCCGATGTTATCTTAATCATTCTTTTTTTATGATACGGAAGAAGCGAACGAACGCAGGTGATGGTTAGTGGGATCTGTGACTCATAGACATTTGCATTCTTAAGACTACAAGCTTAAGACTGCAATCTTAAGACTGCAAAGCTAACCCACATAGACCTATAGATATTTAGATAGATAGATAGATAGATAAACATCTTTATTCTTCACAAACATGCACATATTGCACATGGCTATTAGAGCCAAAATATAAATTACAAAAAAATGCAATTAACAACATAAAACTAAAAATGTGATGGTGCGGAGAAAAGACGCTGGCTCAGCATAAAACTGCGGAGACTGTTACACTGGTATTCTGCCAGAACCTTTGAAGTAGTCACGCTAGCATTATTATAAGAAAAAAAAATGCCGTGCCTATTGAGACATGATTATAAGAGCGGGTAAAGTCTATTTCAAAAATGGATTTGGTTAGAACGAGTAAGTACCCAAAACCTGATTTAATATCGTTGTACATTAATAAATTTAAACTATTTGAATCATTTATTAATTTCGTGATCATCATATTACGCTGTTTGCGTAGTATGTGTGGTGTGAAACTGATTGATAGAGTATGGAATGAAAAAGTCAGAGAGAAATGTGGAATAAAAGAAGATGTAGTGACTAAGATTGAAAAGGGCATGCTTCGATGGTTCGGTCATTTGGAAAGGATGGCTGAAAGAAGATTGACGAAAGAGATATACAGATCGAAAGTGAGAGGACGGGTCGGCGTACTTTTTCGAGTCAAATCGGAGAAATACTGGAATAGGGTAATCTTAAGTACCCGAAACCGACGTGCGTGCATGACTCGATGTATGAATGTGGAAAAAGCGAAAGAAATTTGTCAAGATCGTAGTATTCAGTATTCAGTATTCAGTATTTATTTGCGATAAGTATGGTTTAGCAAGTGGAAGGTGTGGTCTCTGCCTACCCCTCTGGGAAACAGGCGTGATTTAATGTAGGTATGTATGTATGTATACGTTCCGCCTTATACGTTCAATCTTATTGATAGAAGCTATGCTACCAAATTGAAAATGCACGCGCTAAAATGTGTTTTGTTCGCTCTGAAGGGACTACTTAAACCCCCCGCTGCGATTTCGCTCGTTCGTCCGACCGTCCGTTGTTTTTGAGAGAATAACCCCTGTACTACTATAAAAAGTGTGTTAGTTTGTTCTGTAACAGAAAATGGAATATTTTTATCCTTGAACCTGCCGCCAGCAGCCTTCGCATTGTGTTCCGGTGTGGGGATAAGACAACCGGTGACAACTAGCATAGAGGCATTCCATCTTAGTCCTCAGGGTTGGCGACGCATTTGCGGTCTTAAGATTGCAGTCTTGAGATTATATTTTTGTAAATTCAAAAACGACATAGACAGGTAACACGTGACATTGCAGTGTACAGTCAACCAATTTGATTCCTAGGCCACTATGGACTTTGTCAACGTGACGTTGTAAACTAAATCATAGGGAGTCTCTTACGTTTTGGTTGACAACGTCACTTTAACATAGTCCAAAGTGGCCTAGAAATCAAATTGGTTTACTGTACATGGCGCAGCTTGTATGAAACCCAGTGATGTGTCAGCGTGTTAACTTTGCAATGTATACCGAATTGTCACGTGTCATTGTCAAAATGGTGAAATAGTGAGGTCTGTGTCCTCGTTCGTCATCATCTCCATGCGATATAACAAATAAACTTATTTCAATGTTTATTTATAAACATCCTCGTAATATTTATTGTTTTTTGCATCTCTTTCACGACAATGACTTATTTACAAAGAAAGCGTGAGATAGAAACATACAAATAAACAATGACGCGGCCTTGCATTATTTAAATAGCATCAGCATACGCGTCGTTTCAAACTATATGTATGTCTAGGTTGCTTCGTTTCGCATAATCGTTGTTTCGTATAATTTTTGTTTGTCATAATAATTGTTTCGCATGCAGTTTAACTAACATGCAATATTATTATGATTATTTTTATGATTATGAAATTGATAAATAGCCGTTACATAAAGGACTAATAATTGAACTAATAATATTAGTTTTAGTTTATTATTCAGTAGGGAACTGTAAAAAAATCAGGTTGAACAGCCTAAATTTATATTTGATGGTGATCTGTCCTCGCTTCGGTATGGCAGTATTTTTTTATATAACTACTAGCGACCCGCCCTCGCTTCGCTTCGGTGTATGTGAAAAACTTTAGTCGAAAATAACGCGGACGTAGTCGCGGGTAGAAGCTAGTATGCTAATATATTTAGACTTTCAAAGGGGTTGATAAAAAAAAAAGATAAAAGATGTTTATTCAGTAAGTAGGCCGCACGGGCACTTTTACACGTCAAAAATCTACCAGGTTCCGTCGCTTAAACATTTCAAAACCTTTGATTATCAACAAGTTTTTCCAGTTGTATGTAATTCTGTAGCTCTGCCTACCCCACTGGGATTACAGGCGTGAAGGTGTATAATATATATATTATGACGACGCGCTGGCCTAGTGGGTAGTGACCCTGCCTACGAAGCTAGTGGTCCTGGGTTCGAATCCCGGTAAGGGCAGATATTTGTGTGATGAGCGCGAATATTTGCTCCAGAGTCATGGATGTTTTCTATGTATTTAAGTATACATTTCTCTATGTAAGTATTTATATCGTTGTCTTGCCATAGTACAAGCCTAGAGCTTAGTTTGGGACTAGCTCAATTAGTGTGAGATTATCCCCTTATATTTTTTTATTTAGTTATATGTTTGTAAGTTTGTTTCTCATCAGTACGGAACCCTCGGTGCGCGGCTCCGTCTCACACTTGCCCGGTTTTTAGGGTTCCGTAGTCAAACTAGGAACCCTTATAGTTTCGCCATGTCCGTACGTCCGTCCGTCCGTCCGTCCGTCCCCAGTCTAGCTCAGAGACTCATAGTACTAGAAAGCTGTAATTTGGCATGAATGTACATATTAGTCACGCCAACAAAGTGGTAAAATAAAATTTTGAAAAATATATTTTTTTAATGCACCTCCCCTACACGTAATGTGGGGATGTCTTTTTTTTTTCTTGCCTACCCCATAGTGTGGGGTTTCGTTGGATAGGTCTTTCAAAAATATTGCGGGTTTGTGAAAACAATTTTTCGATTAAGGGATCCGTTTATGAAATATTAAGCTTTAAAGCGCTATTTTTTGTTAGAGTCAAGTGTCCCCCCCCCCCCTACAGCCAAAACTACAAGTACTAAAAATCTGAAAAAAATCTTCAACGAAAGCGCATATAACGAATTTTAAAGGAAAACTATCACGGCTAAGTAGACATGATTAGTTCCTGAGAGACAGGCGATTAACGGGTTTATACCTACTAAAAATCATCTAAGACAGCGCCAAATAACTTTAAATAGAAAATTGTTTCATACATGTTGATTTTAGAGATAGTTTTTTGTGTTTGTCGTTACGGCTTCGGAACCCTACACTGAGCATGGTCCGACATGCTCTTGCCCGGTTTATTATTATATTTGGACTAATTCCTACGTCCACTGCACCGGACGGATATACGTATGTTTGTTTATGTAATCCAAGGTGTCGGTAATGCGATTTGCTGTCACACCAGCCGCTCATAGCAACGCCCTATTAATACCTGAAGACATTTTAACATGTTACTATGCACTTATGCAGGGGATCTATCTATACTTATATTATAAAACTGAAGAGTTTGTTTGTTTGCTTGAACGCGCTAATCTCAGGAACTATTGGTCCGATTTGAAAAATTATTTCAGTGCTAGATAGCCCATTTATCGAGAAAGGCTATCATACTCACATTAACCGAAGCGAAGCGAAGGCGGGTCGCTAGTTCTAATTATAATCATAATCTTTATTGTATTTAACATACATCATCAAATGTTTATAGGCACCAATATAACTATCCGGATACACTACATATTCTGTAACCCCTTACTTTTAATCGTGGAATTTTTATGCTTTGTCCTTATCTGTAATTGTGACATTTGGCACGGGGATGAATATTTTTTTCCGAATTTTATACGTGTTTTTTTTTGCCGTTTGCACGATTTTAATAACGGCAACAATAAAGTGTCTAATGTTGTATAGATAATGGCACGGAACCCTTCGTGCGCTAGTTCGACTCACACTTGGCCGGTTTTCTAACTCTAAATGCAAATACCGCATAGAGCCGCATAGGCGGTATAACAGTAAAACCATATCGTAATTGCTGTGGAAAAACCTCGTATCTCATATTTCGTCACGTACGATTTTAAACTAAAACTTGAAAGGAATTAAGTTCAAACTCATACGTCTCGAAATATTAGATACGAGTTTTTTCTAAAGTAACGATCTATGGTTTTTAACTCAGCACCCATTAAAGTCAAGTAAAAAAGGTATAAAATGGTTTAACCGTGTAGGCCTAATTAGCAATTGTAACTACGAAGCTAACGGTCCATGGTTCAAATCCCGGTAAGGGCAGACATTTATGTGATCAGCGAGTGTTTGTTCCTTAGTGTATAAAAAATAGGGTTCCGTATTTCAAAAGGAATAAGCAGAACCCTTATACCTAGCCTATGACATCTAGTGGTTAAGACGAATCTAACCACGTATAATTAAAATCGGTTTAGCCGTTTAGTAGTTACGAGGGAACATAGAATCGGTCTTACATGTCAAACACATAGCCCTCCTTTTGGGCTTTGCCACAGTCGGGTAAAAAGACTGCGTCAGTCTTCTATATATATAATCACCAGACCTGTCTCACTTACTTATATGTATATCAACGCACAGCCGAAACTACTGTTTCTATTTTTAACTTTAATTTTGATTTTAATTTTTAATGTTTGTGCAATAGTTATGGAAAATGAATTTTCTGAAATAAATAATTTTGAATTTGAATTTGAATTTGAACTGTATCTAGAAACTTGAAATTTGGTACAGGGGTTCCTTTCATGATGTGAATGAGCACTAAGAAAGGATTTTCCGAAAATCAACCCCCTACGGGAAGAAATAGGGGGAGTGGGAACGAAAAAGTCTACGCGTACGAAGTCGCAGGCGTCCTCTAGTAGGATTAAGTATAAAGCAGTTTGCATCGCTTTGAAATGTCAAATATATTGATCGATATCGTAATAGGATAAGAAACGATAACAAGACGATTCCGAGATCGCAATGCCTCGGAACAATGACTATTTGATCGATTCGGACAACTCGGTTTATTGTGGGAACCGAGCGTTGGTCAAAGCCTGGCATTTGTACAGCAATAAAAAAAGTGATAAAAAAAACTATAAAAAAATGTTTTTTTTGGGTGTCCCACAGAAACCCTAACAACGTTTGTTCTAATACATCGTTTGTTCAAAACCTCTCTACTTACCGGACTTTTGATCATTGTCTGGTATTCTTAACTTTCTGGTGACTTTTTAAGGATGCAATGGCGACTTTACGTATAATTTTTGAGAAAACTGAAGTACAGAACTTACCTCGCACCTTAACTGTTGCGTTACAGTTGATTGGCGGGATAGCCCCACCATTAGAATCTTTCGGATGGAATTTACACGACCACTCTCCCGTCATATCCATTGTTGCAATTTGCTCCTGAAACACCAAAATATCCTTTGAATAAAAAATGACATTACTTTTATGCATACCTTCAATGAGGTAAGCAGAGGCTATGGGAAGCCCGGTGCACCGGTCTAAACATACCACTGTCGCTTCCTCTACATTCGTCAACCTCTTGCACGTACGTCGGTTTCAGGTGCTTTTTAGTCCTTATTCAATACATCGCATTTCATCACTGTATGTGCGTCTAGGACGTCCCCTACCAACATCACTCATTCTCACTCATCATATCTCTTTCGTTACTCTTCTTTCATCCATCCTATCTAAATGACGAAACCATCTTGCGTTCCATCAAAGCGTTGAGTGTGCCGGGTTAGAATAGTGCCAATCCATGTCTTCTCGTGGATATCGTAAGAGGCGACTAAGGGAATAAAGGCTTGTAGTACTGTTAGGCGATGGGCTTGCAACCTGTCACTGATACATTAGCCTATTGCAAAATGTGGTTACAGAATTATCAATATTTTTTTACAGTTGGTAATTCTGTAGAACTGCTTACCCCACTCTGGGAATGAAGTGGCTTATGTATGTATGAGTATGTTGCCGATGTTTTGCGTCGTAGAAACACTGTGATTTCTACATAGAGCAACGCATGTTTCAACCCATAGTGTGGCATGTCGTTCTAATTTATATGTATAACGACGCTCGTGTGGCAGCCCTCTTATTACAATTGTACTGTAATGCACGTACGTCGGTTTCGGGTGCTTTTTAGTCCATATTCAATACATCGCTAATTTTTATGTAGAACAACGCTCGTGTGGCAGCCCTGTTATTACAATTGTACTGTAACGCACGTACGTCAGTTTCGGGTGCTTTTTAGTCCATATTCAATACATCGCTAATTTATATGTAGAACAACGCTCGTGTGGCAGCCATCTTATTACAGTACAATAAGTTCTATTCTAGACACTACAACCGTATTGCACTACAGTACTTACCAGGAAGAAATCTGTTCTTTGATGGGCACTATGGTTAGTCACCTGAAGTACTTTATTAGAACCATCTTGTCGTCTCACTGTACATCTGTAAATGACAGAAAACTTTTTCAGTGTTTTTTTATGAGCACACAGGTACCTGTGCCTGTATTCTAGTTGGTAAATTCAAATCGTATTTGACCACGGTATTTTTTTAATTCGGCCGCCATTACTGTCAATTAAATATGACCTATCAAAACATTGACAATATGAAACAGGTGAAAGACGATATGGTTTTTACCGCCTAGAATACTGGCCCTGTTGTGGTATTGTTTTTGCTCAAACATCCTCGGAAAGGATGGCCTTTATTTTATTACTCATATTTCATGTAATAAAACCGGGCAAGAGCATGTCGGACCATGCTCAGTGTAGGGTTCCGAAGCCGTAACGACAAACACAAAAAACTATCTCAAAAATCAACATGTATGAAACAATTTTCTATTTAAAGTTATTTGGCGCTGTCTTAGATGATTTTTAGTAGGTATAAACCCGTTAATCGCCTGTATCTCAGGAACTAATCATGTCTACTTAGCCGTGATAGTTTTCCTTTAAAATTCGTTATATGCGCTTTCGTTGAAGATTTTTTTCAGATTTTTAATACTTGTAGTTTTGGCTGTAGGGGGGGGGGGGACACTTGACTCTAACAAAAAATAGCGCTTTAAAGCTTAATATTTCATAAACGGATCCCTTAATCGAAAAATTGTTTTCATAAACCCGCAATATTTTTGAAAGACCTATCCAACGACACCCCACACTATGGGGTAGGCAAGAAAAAAAAAAGACATCCCCACGTTACGTGTAGGGGAGGTGCATTAAAAAAAAATATTTTTCAAAATTTTATTTTACCACTTTGTTGGCGTGACTAATATGTACATTCATGCCAAATTACAGCTTTCTAGTACTATGAGTCTCTGAGCTAGACTGGGGACGGACGGACGGACGGACGGACGGACGGACATGGCGAAACTATAAGGGTTCCTAGTTTGACTACGGAACCCTAAAAAAAAACGGACTAATTAAAGAGCCAGGAAAAGTACGAACTAGAGTCTAAAGGCCAAACGTGTCCGGACCAATACGGACAGATGGTAACCCTACTCAAAATCCCTAATAGCGTTTGTCCGAATTATTGTTTGTCATAAACTTCCAAAAATACTTGCGGTCAGGTTAGATTAAGGTTGCATTATAAGTATAATACACTAATGAAAAAATATGAAATGGTTTTAGGATAAACAAAAAATATAAATCGATGCATTAGGACAAATGACGATTAGGAATTTTACTACAGACCTTTTCATACAACGCCATTTATGTTTGAATTTAGTGCATTCATCTAAACGCTGCACGATTTCGTAAACAAGTCCTAAGTGAATACTTACTCTGAATGACCGATGTGAAAAACGGATTCTGCGTCAAATCTTACAGTGTCGCCTAGCCACGCTACCACCTCCTGGTTCCCAACAAGCTGGCAGGACACATTGAGTGGATTTTCTGTGGCTGTTATCGTAAACTTTCCGCTAGACTCTGTCAATAACAAAAAAAACAAGTGAGGGCTGATATTCTAGTCTAAAACCATATCGTCTTTGACCTGTTTCATATTGTCAACGTTTTGATAGGTCATATTTACTCGACAGTAATGGAGGCTGAATTAAAAACAATAACATAACAGGTTAATGAAGATATGGTTTTTTCTTCCTAGAATAGTGATAGCCTAGTTTGAAGTGACTCTGCCTACGAAGCTAGTGGTCCCGGGTTCAAATCCGAATAAAGATAAAGATAAAGATAAAGAGACATTTATTCGCAACAATACAAAACAACATTAGGTACATAGATTACCGCAGATCAATCAACAAATCAATTGCAATCTTGTGAATGCAAATGTTTATGGGTCACAGTTTCCACTTACCATCAGGTGGCCTGTGTGATCGTTTGTCTTCTCTATGCCATAAAAAAAAAAAAAAAGATACAAAAAATAAGACATAGAAATAGTTGCGAAACGGTCCCAACTCAGCATTCTCTAGCCGTAAAGCCAGCAGCACTGGTCTTCCGTTGGAACCGCTTGGTGAAGAGACGGAAAGTGACACACTTAACACAAAATAACATAAATTGAAAAACATCAAGGATCAAAATGTAAATCATTTGTTGGAGATTATCTCGAACGACCATAAAAATTACACCCTGGCAACACTAAAGAAACAGAAAACAAAAGGCTAGTCTATGGAAATGCAAACACAACAAGCAAAGCAATATAAGTAGGTTAAGCAAAGGAATACAGGAAGATATTTGTATAAGCACGAGTATTTCTTATCCTGAGTCTTAGATGAATTTATTTATGTGTTTCTCTAAATACGTATGTTCATCGTTGTCTGGTACCTACCCATATTACAAGCCTAGAGCTTAGTTTGGGACTAGGTATTATTATTTATTTGTATGGTATAGAGAAGACAAACGAGCACACAGGCCACCTGATGTTAAATTCACAAGACTGCAATGCAATCCTAAGACTGCAAATGCGTTGCCAACCCTGAGGACTAAGATGGAATGCCTCTATGCTAGTCATTTCACCGGTTGTCTTATCCCCAAACCGGAACACAACAATGCGAACACTGCTGTTTGGCGGTAGGTTAGCTCAACAAAATATAAAAATACCGTAAAAGAGAACACCAAAAATGAAATTGAAATTAAAATCGACCAATACTGATCAAGGCTTTTCAGAGAGATCCGATATGCGATGTGACGTCATATTGTACGGTCACGAGCGTTAATTTGGGACCCATTTCAAGAAAAATATGCTTGAAGTTGTCGGTGTCATTAGGGATGTTAAGTCATTTGTAACTTTCAGGAAACTCAACCTTATTGTTGTAGAATGTCAGATTGACTTTGGACCCAAGGTGGGTACCAAATAAAGAATTGGTCTCTGCCTACCCCTCTGGGAAACAGGCGTGATTTAATGTATGGTATGCATAGACAATATAAGCTCTTGGCTTGTACTATGGGTTCAGTACCTAGTAGTTTTGGACTAGGTCAATTTAAGAATGTCTTTTGATAACTATTTAATATTTGATTTCAATACATAGAGGTCATTGATAAAATACTCGAATGTACAATTTTATTTGAATTTAGGTTTACATTAAAAATGGAAGTAAAAATGGCCTAGAGCGGGAGCTAGAGGTCCTGGGTTCATATCCCGGTAAGGGCAGATATTTGTGTGATGAGCGCGAATGTTTGTTCCTGAGTCATGGATGTTTTGTATGTATTTAAGTATGTAAATCTTTATGTAAGTATTTATACTGTTGTCTAGTACCCATAGTAAAAGCCTAGAGCTCAGTTTGGGACTAGGTCAATTGATGTGACATTGTCCCCGTGTTATTTTTAATCTAAGAAGTTTTATTTTAAATATTTTACAATCTCAATAATTTATACATTATAAAACAGTGTTATAATGGTAAAATTAAAGTACTCACCAGCGTATAATCCATTAGAACACCACAGAACTAAAAGTATTATATATTTCATTTTTGAAAATTAAAAATTATACGTGTAACACAGTAACACCCATATCGCTATACTAATGCCAAATGAATAGTCCGTCGTTATCCTGTGTACGTAACCCGTGTGTCATCAAGTAGGAAAACTTAATTAAAACGTTGTTTCCCGTCGTCATTTATCTTATTATGTCGTTTATTGGTTTATTTATTTTTAATTGGAATCAACATTGAAGTCTTCTATAGTTACCATATTAGCTGTAGCCCGTATTGGTCATAATAGTGAAATATTCATGACTCTTTTTCACAGCTCCAATAAGAGCTGATTCCTGTAAACAGTTGAGAAAAAATCATTTTTTGAATAGCTATAAAAGTAACCAAGATATAAGCCAACAAAGGTTTGTTCCTATCTCGTTACAGCAAAACAGAATTTAACATGGAGTTTATATGGCCTACCTGTTAAATGACGTCACAGTGCATATCGGATGTCTCTGTCTAATTAGCAGTTTAAAATGCTTGTAATAAATTTCACTTTTAGTAATTTATTTTACAGTATTTTCATGAAAAGATCATGAATATTCACTATTACTTTGTTGACATAATCATAGGTATAGGTAGGTGGTATAGGTAGGATATTACAAAGCTGTAGAGTTTGTTTGTTTGCTTGAACGCGCTAATCTCAGGAACTACTGGTCCGATTTGAAAAATTCTTTCAGTGTTAAATAGCCCATTTATCGAGGAAGGCTATAGACTATATCGTCGCATCCAACGAATAAAGGCGTAACTTCAAAAAGTCAACTTTACAGGAGAAGGTTTTTTATCTTTAAAAAAATCAGTTTCAAAGCGATTGCTATGAAACTTATAGATTACGTGTTAAATGTACTAAGACAACTATTGATTGTGATATTTTATTTATTTTGCGTTAAAATACGATAAAAACCGTCTTAAATCTTTCTTCCACGTCAAATTTAATATTAGTTAATTAATTATCGATGGAATAAAGGCCTTAGTCACTGACAAGACCTTATTCGTCGGAATAAGCAGGGTCACAACGGCACTTAAGGCTTTTTCAAATAATTTTGATGATAGATTAAATGCTTAAATTAACGAAAATAAAAACTGGATGTAGTTTAATATATATTAATAGTCTTAAAAAAATGCTGTCGTTGTTTAACAATGCGTTTTTCAAAAACAAAAAATCAATACTTTATAAAATTAGACATGTATTTCCTTATCATTAAAAGCGCAAACAAAAATCAGCTATTTTTATATTTTATCAAATGTAATATAAAACAATTTTAACAATAAGTATTTTATCAAATAAGCTTCTCAATGAGCATTAAATACTCTTAAATAGTAATTTCAAAGTAAGATTAAAATGTAACAAATATCAATAATGAGATCACATGACTATAAAGTTTTTTATGAGATATGAGTTTAAACCTTTCAAATGGTATATTATCTTAAAAACTATTATTTTTTCAAATTATATCTCTTAGTAAAACTAAAACAAATTATGTTTGGACGACCATAATACTTCTAGTCAGTTCATAAGTTTTGTCACTAAGGTTTAGTTAAAAAATAATAGTTTATGGATATCAAATATTCGAGGCATTTGATGTAGCACGGCTCTCTGCTAAAACGATACGTGTGTCATTGCCGTCTTGTTTCGATACCGTATCGCCTTCCTGTATGTAAAAAACATGTATATGTTTTTTTAAGCAACCAAGACACTTTACAAGGCAATATTATTATTTGTAACGAATAAAATGCAAGTCACCATGAAGTTAGTAAGTACAACAAACATTTTTTTAGTAAACACAAACAAACAACCATATGAAAAATAAAGCGAGTTAATGTTGCATTAATTACCATCAAGCGCTGAGCTACGTTTAGGGTTTCAGGTTTCTAGTTTATCGGGATGTTAGTTTTAAATCTATTGCAAGATTAGTATGGAACAGACAAGCGATAAAAAACAAACAGACAGACCAGAACGCAAGTTTTGAGCTATGTTAAAAAGTTCAAGTACCTATTTCAACGAGAAGTTAGTTTTAGGGCTGATTTTTCAATCTCCAGATAACATTATCTGTCAGGTAAATTGTAGCTCTATCCTTATCTTTCTTATGACAAGGAAAAGGATAGAGCTACACTTTACCTGACAGATTGTGTTATCTGGAGATTGAAAAAGCAGCCCTTAAGTATATGGATTGTAGATTCCTATCGGACGGATAAGAATCGGACAGACAAAAAATCTCGTTAATACTAACGTGGCAAAACAAGACATAATGTGATACCTAGATAAAACATAAATAGTTTAGTAATAATAGCGTGATAAGTAAAATAACACTCGCCACCATGTTACACAGCCTTCACCAAAACATTCCATTAAATAATTAATTTCGTTTTCGGATCCCGCGGGCACCGGTGACGCTAAAATAAACGATAATCATAATTATAAGGGTTTTTGAATCAACATTACATAAAACATTTTATTTTTTCCCATGAATTACTGCGAGTAAATCAAGTTTCGATATATGATAACTAAATGAAACCAAGTTTTAGAAACCCGACTGCATTTTTATATTGTCATCGGTATACACCTACCTATGTTAATAATTTTGTCATTTTGCCAATGTGGTTATTTACATTTTAACAGTTTAGGTATTCTATGTTACCCGGGATTGTGAGGATTCTATCGATACCACACACATCTAAATCGGCTCAGGCGTTTAGAAGTAGTGATGGAATAACGAATAATCATACATGAACCTTGAAAACATTTCACACCTTTTTTTGGGCAGTCGTGTAAAAATCATTTCAAACCAGTTTAAAGTGTACAGTTCTTCCAATCAAATATTTTTTTATTTGAAAATAACTTTTAAAATAACAATATTAAATATTTCCCATGGAAAAGAGGCGCAAATGCCGCGGCGAGAGCGCGCGCGCGGATATTTAGTCCGCGGAAAATGGGCCTGCTGTTACCTCGCGCCCTTGTTCCGCGTTGGGTGCTTTAATTTCTATAATGTATTGTTTTATAACATAATATTACCTCTTTCCGTGTAACAGTGCTATAATATTTACACATATTATTTATTACAATAGAAAAAACACTTGACGTGGTCAAAATGAAGTTATAACTAATTATAGGTAAAAACATATCGCTTAAAAAAAAAAAATTACTACGTGTTGCGGTCCTTCTTCGTTTTACTTTAACGGCATCCGAATCCTTTACCATTTTCAGCAGCTTCTGACTTCTATTCATGATTTTTCTAATGTTACACCAACAAAACAAATGCACATCAGACTGCGTACGCGCTCCGCGTGTAATAGAAGCGACGGCGCTTGCGACCCCGGCCCGCTCTCGGTTCCCCCGCGAAGCAAAGACCTTAATGACCTCGTAACCTTGTTCGTCGGAGAAAATGTGCCGAGACCGTTTACGTCCAAATTTAAAACCTTAATAACTTTTTCAAAATTAGGATTTTGACCATATTTTAAATGTGAAAAGGTGTAGTAAAATATGGAGAATACGATTCTGTAAGAATCGGAAAACGGTCATGAGGGCTGGTCGCGCCCTTATTCGTAGGATGCGACGATATATCATACTCACATAAACCGAAGCGAAGCGAGGGCGGATCGTTAGTTTTTTTATATCACTGAAATCGTAAACTTTACAGAATTTTTAAATATCTATCGTGTAGACTAGGAAGTCTAGGTTATGTTATGGTATATTCCTGAAAAAGTAAGTTTCTTAAAACTAACACATTAAAACTGAAAATAATTATGGCAGACAAATCGCTCATTGAATAAAAAAAGCGGCCAAGTGCGAGTCGGACTCGCGCATGTAGGGTTCCGTACCACTATATTATTTAACGTATTAAAAAAAAACTAATTATTGGATCTCGTTCAAACCAATTTTCGGTGGAAGTTTGCATGGTAATGTACATCATATAATATTTTTACATTTATCATTCCCTTATTTTAGAAGTAACGGGGGGGGGGGCACACATTTTTCCACTTTGGAAGCGTCTCTCGCGCAAATTATTCAGTTTAGAAAAAAAAATTACTTATTAGAAACCTCAATATCATTTTTGAAGACCTATCCATAGATATCCCACACGTATGGGTTTGATCAAAAAAAAAATGAGTTTCAGTTCTAAGTATGGGGAACCCCAAAAATTTATTGTTTTTTTTTCTATTTTTGTATGAAAATCTTAAAGCGGTTCACCGAATACATCTACTTACAAAGTTTCCACAGTATAGCTCTTATAGTTACGGAAAAAAGTGGCTGTGACATACGGACGGACAGACGGACGGACGGACGGACAGACATGACGAATCCATAAGGGTTCCGTTTTTTGCCATTCGGCTACGGAACCCTAAAAACGGACACATTCCAAAACAATAGCTCTTGCATTAAAAATCTTACTTAACAGCTTCTAATTTTAAAATGCAACACTGACTCATTTTGGAATGTGTCCGTTTTGTATTCAATGAACGAAATATAGACCGTATATTCACGTCAATACAACAACAACATGACAATAGATGTTTTCAAAAACAATGGCGCTATACTCAGATCCCTCTAGAATGCTGGACCCCTATTCTGGATCAAATAATATCACCTTTACGTGTCATGAGTGTCTCATGAAGTCATGACACTCATGACACTCATGACTCATGGTATTTTTTTACCTCGGCCGCCATTATTGTCAAGTAAGTAACAGTGATGGTAACATTTACATAGTCATTTACAAAGAGATATACAGATCGAAAGTGAGTGGACGGGTCGGAAGGGGCCGCCCTAGGCGTACTTTTTCGAGTCAAATCGGAGAAATACTGGAAAAGGGCCGAGTCTTAAATACCCGAAACCGACGTGCGTGCATGACTCGATGTATGAATGTGGAAGAAGCGAAGGAAATTTGTCAAGATCGTAGCAGGTGGAAAGAAGTTGTCTTTACCTACCCCTCTGGGAAACAGGCGTGATTTAATGTATGTATGTATGTACATAGTCGTATAGTTTTCACCTAGTAGTACTTACTCGTATATGTAGAGGTCCTGTGGCAGTATATTGCATTTCGTAGGTTTACAGGAAAATCTCACTAAGTCTCTGTGATCTGTGGTTGAAGTTCATTTGCACGACATGATACAACAAGTTCGATTTTCCTGTGCAATAATATTATGACAGTGACAAGCGTCAACCTTAGTGATAATTAGATCTCACAGAAACTTTTGTGAAAACAGCGAGCCGACCGTACGTGAGTTTTACTTTTACACCGAGGATTTGTTAATTTGACACTTCATAAATCGTCAGTGGTTTGAAAAAATCTCGTATCTCACATTCCGTGACGTCCGATTTGCGTTTGATTTTGCGGGTGGTAGGACCTTGTGCAGGGTCCGTCCGGATCGCTACCACCATCTTATCCATTAACCTACCGCCAAACAGCAGTGTTCGCATTGTTTTGACAAGATTTCATATTTTCAAGACTTTAATTTTATTCGTTTTATACATACTGTTTGGAAGGAGGAAGACACTAATAGTTTTAAATTTTCTCTAGAATGAATAATTATTTTATTATTAATTTATTAAGATGTACTTATTCTAAAAGGGCGTAACTTCTTTTCTACGACACAATGGACATTATTACGTTAGTCCAATCTGTATATAAAAAAGTATCATGTCAACCGATAATTCTCTAAGTATCTATCCATCTGTCAATAGTGTCGGTGTCAAGTTTGAAGTATGACAGCTTTTTTCTCTTTAAAAAGGCAATGGTACTGTATCTGTTCAGGCATGGTATTGGTAAAACTCGATATTTTTATTTACTTATTTGTAATTTTGTAATTAAAGAAAAATAAATCTAAATAAATGTTTTGCCGTGTTCAGGAGGCAAAACCCTTTCGATTCGTGTAGTAGTTTGCGGGTGTCACCAGAATGAAATGTTGTCAATTGTTATTTTTATTTTTATTTTTATTTTTATTTTTATTTTTATTATTCTTTATTTTACTTTTACTTTTATTATTATATATTTTTATTTTTATTTTCTGTCTTTCGTTGTAAGAATTTGTATCGTACTAACCTTATAGTTCTTAAGTATTTTGTATAACTAACACAAGTATGGATCGATGGTATGATCTGAAATAAATGATTTCAATTCAATTCAATTCAATTGTTGTGTTCCGGTTTGGGGATAAGACAGCCGGTGAAATGACTAGCATAGAGGCATTCCATCTTAGTCCTCAGGGTTGGCAACGCGTTTGCAGTCTTAGGATTGCATTGCAGTCTTGTGAATGCGAATGTCTATGGGTCACACTTTCCACTTACCATTAGGTGGCCTGTGTGCTCGTTTGTCTTCTCTATGCCATAAAAAAAATAAAATTAAAATTAAAACACAAACCTGAAGAGAATAAAGTTCAAACATACATCTCGAAATATCAGATACGAGTTTTTTCCAAACTAGTAACAAAATACTATACCTTATACAAAATTTCCAATGACGTCGGAATATTAAATGATTATTTACCTGGTTTTACATACCTCACTTGCGTATATGATATTGATATAGTACAGAAGCTCAATATTACTGGGTAAAACCATATTGCGTCTGACATGTTTTCGTATTGTCACGTCAAGTTCAATTAGGCTGATCGCTCCCGTGACCCCGTCCCTTATACTTTCGCCGTGTCTGTCTTTCCGTCGATCTTGGGACAGTATTTAGCTAGGTTTTACTAAAATTGGTCCGGCCTTTTAAAAGATGCGCTATGAAAGTATCTGTCGCCATAATGTCGAGCGAATTACATTTCAAAAAGCAATTATTTTATTTTATCCGTGTGGTTCCAGGTTAGAATAGTGCCACTCCATGTCTTCCCGTGGATGTCGTTAGAGGCGACTAAGGGAATAAAGGCTTGTAGTTCTGTTAGGCGATGGGCTTGCAACCTGTCACTAAAGCTGATAAACATCTTAGCCTGGTGCAAAATGTGGTTACAGAATTATCAACAAGTTTTTAGAGTTGTTGGTAATTCTTTAACCCTGTCTACCCCTCTTTGGAAAAGAAAGCGTGAGTTTATATGTATAATTACATTAATTACATGTATACATACATCGAGTTTTCTTTCATTCTGAGTTTTGCTTACCTGGGAAGGATTGGGCTGGCTATCCAGAGAGGTAATGCAGCCAGTGTCATCTGGACCATGCCGCGACGGACCTGTTAGAGGTCGTGTTATTTTTATAGTGGTGATTATTATTTATATCTTTAATATTTTAGTAGCTTAGTTCAATTTTAATTTAAATACGTTTTACGTATTGTTGAATTCTGTAAATAAAAATTATTAATAAATATTATCATTAATTAATAAGGTAAACAAATTGCTAATAAAGAATACCGTCAATATTCGTCAACGCAATGGTTGAGTTCCAAGGACTGAAAGTGACAGGTAAGGCCGTGATTGTACTGGGTCAAAAACAACGGACGGTCGGACGAACGTGCGAAATGGCAGGCAGCGGCGAGTTTAAGTAGTCCTGTCAGAGTGAACAAAACATATTTTAGCGTGTGCATTTTCAATTTAACAGCATGGTTTCTGCCGATGGATAGAACGTATAAGGCTGCGCCCACATCGCTGCTTAACGGTGCGTATATTACGGTGCGTCAAAAACGGCGCCATGTTGTTAATATGGCCCCGTCTTTTGTTTACGCAACGATACCGTAATATACGCTCCGGTGTGGGCGCACCTTAGGCTGCTTAATTGAAAATGCACGCGCTAAAATGTGTTTTATTCGCTCTGACGGGACTACTTAAACTTGCCGCTGCGATTTCGCTCGTTCGTCCGACCGTCCGTTGTTTTTGAGAGAATCACTACCCTGTAGGTACAGATATGTCATATGATCATCATCAGGGCCTAGTACGACTTTAATAGTAGATTGTGTCACAAGGGAGCAAAATGACGTATTTGGGTAAGGCCACGGGGCGTTCGAACCGCCCTGTCTTGTGTGTTACCAAAATAGACAAAGATTTATGTCTGTGGCATTTATTTTTAATTACAATAGGTAGTTATGATTAGGTTCTTACATAATACCTGGAAAATAAATGCTTTTTGTAATGTTACATGTATTGTTTTGGTAACACTCTCGCGGGGGCGGTTCGAACGCTCCGTGGCCTTACCCATTTACGGCGAGAGCGTACATTGAATCCTGAACGACGCGAAGGAATAAAACAGAATCCTGAGCGTAGTGAGGGATTCAAGTGTTAACGCCCAAGGTGGAAATAGTTTTGCTTCCGTGTGACACATACTGCTTTTCACGTCACCTGTGAGGAAAACAAAAGATCTTGGTGGTGAAACAAATTTAATTATTTACACTCTAAAACCTATAAATTATTGTCCGTATTTTTTCCTTTTTATATTTTTTACTTCTCATGCTCTTAAAATGTTACTTTAGACTCGGCACATCGGGACTAAAACTCTTTATTAATCTCTAGGGACTAAAGTAATTTTTTTTTAATTTATTGTGGAAACTCCTAAACAGCCAATCACGGTGTTTGTGAATGGAGGATTATCGCTATTTTCAGTGATTGTGTATGGACCATTTTTTGAGCGTGGAAATAACCTCAAAATGACAACTGTGCAAAAATATAAAAAATAACGATCTAATTTCATGAAACACGATTGATGATTAGATTACGAACCTGAATCTATTTAATTATATTAAGGATAATTCATAGTTTTCAAGTTTGAATCTGTTGGTTAAATATGCAAGCATTTAAAGCGTCACTTTACAACAAAAAAAGACCGCGGAACAGTTTTGTAAGAAACTTTGTTATAATCAATATTGTATTTTTGTATATGTAAAACGACGTTTTTTTCCTCGCATTCAAAGTGAAAAGTAGAGTGTTTCGAGACTACACAACCATAATGACACTCGAACTATAGCCACCCGCGCTCCGCTTGGGTGGCTAAACATCTCGTGTTATTATGGCTTGTTTTAGTCCCTTGTTGAACAATCTACTATTTCATATTTTGTCGAGAATTGCGATTTAAAAATATTACGGTCCATTAAAATTGACGCCATGTACAGATGTAGTGAATAATCATTTCCCATCGTTTTCGGTTGGATAACTTCGTATTTATCTTGCTTTCTCAGTTGGCTTATTTATGGGTAGTGAAGTTAATTGAGAAAGCAAGATAAATACGAACATATCCGATAAAAAACGATGGGAAAGGATTATAAACTACATCTGTAACAGAACTATTTATTATGATCAAGACTTTTGTTTACCCCATAGATTTAGGAAAACATAGATCAAATGTCGAGCGTACCACCTTTTTCTTCTGTGTACAACACAGCTTGCAGCCAATATTATTGATAAACCGCACATCGCTGACTGCAAACTTACGCACACTAATGCAGAGTGACACACTGACACACCGAAAAAGTGGTACGCTTTTGAAATTCATTCGAAAGCAGTCATATATTTACACGGTGATTTTTTATCGGTGATAGGAGTTGAAAATTATTAATAAGCAGCAAAAATTGAATTTAATGGTTGATGTCTCAAACAATTAACTCACTGTTTAATTTATTTAAGTTAATGATATTGTTAAAACAAATCACCACTGGATACATGGACATCCTACATTAATTATTGAAGTGAAGTAGATACGTCAAGTGCCATCGCTTTGGCGGGAAATTTGACAGATATTACGCCAATGAGCTTATCAGTTAAGTGTTTTTAACTTATAGACTAAACAATTAGTAGGGTGACAATTCATTTCAATTAAAAGTTAGTTTCAAAATATATTTTTTACATAAAAAAATAAGTTTTGTTTCATGTAACTGTGTAATAAACGTGATCGGCATTAATAATATTTTATACTCCGTCTATGGTTGACGCAAAGTCGCTATATTTTACTGTCTGTGGCGTCACGTCCTCGGAGTTTAAAAGCTCTCTCGATACCAAAATTTCATCGAAATCAGGTGAATAGTGTACGATTAGATTACGATGTAGTGCAGTGAATAATCGATTGTCATTATATTTCGTCACATATCGTTACATAGGTATACTACTTTAGAAAAAACTCGTATCAGATATTTCGAGATGTATGAGTTTGAACTTAATTCTCTTTAAGTTTAAGTTTAAAATCGTACGTCACGAAATTATGAGATACGAGGTTTTTCCAAAGTATTGACGGTATGTACATATGTCTTGATTTCTCAGTTATCTACGAGTATATTACTCATCGATAAAATTACTGAGAAAGCAAGATAAAAACGTTTTTTTCGACAGTATACCGTGAGCTTTATCCTTCCTGGTAAAATCATAGTGTATTTGCCATTTTATCGTAGGTACTGTCAACGTTACGATAGCTCCTAAGAACTTAACAGTAACGCCCGAGAGAAACAGTACGAAAGCATGTCAAAAGCAATCTGGTTTCACCGATTAGAATACAGACCCATGTCGTTTGACTATTTACTATTGTTACTACTTTGGAAAAAAGTCGTATCTGATATTTCGATATGTATGACTTTAAACTTAATTGTCTTAGGTTTAAGTTTAAAATCGTACGTCACGAAAAATTTGATACGAGGTTCTTTCAAAGCAATGACGCTATGTCGTAACATAAGAACATAATATTAAAACTACACTAACGGACTAAATTAAAGGAACGGAAAGTAGTAACAGTTTAATTTAATAAAAAACGTGGTTTTTATTTCATATTATTTTTTAATTACTTAATTTAAAAGATTATTTTCGATCATTACAGTCAAATAAATTTACAAACAATTTTAATGTGCTGTAATTATTTTTTGGATTATTTACGTCGTTCTATGTAATTATTATTTTTCATTAAAATGTGCATATTTAATAATTATAACAATAAATACTCGTGTATTAAATAAATACAATTTATGTGGCACAAACAGAAATGTTCCTAAAAATCGCATATAGCCAAAGGAAAAACAAATAAAGTATTAGAAAAATTAAAAACATCAATTTTAAGGTAATAGCTGTCATAAATATCTGACTACAACGTATAAAATACCCTCCTGAGGTTCCTTGTACTAATAGTAGTACAAAATACGGCCATTGGAATAAAGATCTAATGCCAAGGAATTAAATTGGAATTTCTTTTGTTTTTATGACTACTGATCAAATTATAAAATTGACTTTATTTCATTCATAATAGATTCATATTCCACTGACAAATTTCGTTGTATGGTGGGCCTTAGGAGGATACGTTATAATTCTAGTTATTTTCTGGCGCTCCTTTTAATTTGTCCCTAAGTGTTATTACAGTGGGTGGTCAAGTCCCTTTGATAACAGTGATATAATGAAAAATAGCGCCATCTATCGATGACACAGAAACTCTGTTCGTGAGATTTTATTGACATTGGTTTCATTTATTAAATTTAAATACGCTCCTCAATTGGTTTCAAAAATTTAAAGATACCTAACGACATTATTAGATGTCTTATTATAATTACTGTTAATTCAGACAAAAATCTAAATAAACAGCAATAACTCTTTGTTGGAAAACCTTCTTTATAACAGAAAAACTCAAAGGACATTGACAATACAACTGGCAGTTGTGTAGGTAAAATCAAAAACGACAGTCGACATTGAGGTTATATAATCCGTGTGACATTATCTTGCATTTTATCTATATTCCTATAAAGTGAACTGATAAACTGACGAATAAGTCTCGTAAGGTGTTATGCGGTTTCGTTGTAACATGATCAGAATGATTCTACGCAAATTTTCAATCGATGAACACATTGTGAACGTTATTTGAATTGACGTTTAGTTCCGTCGGACGTTTTCTCAGCTTGTTTTATACTTGGGTAAGAAAAAAAATACATTATTAAAATAATATATCACACAACAAACAGAGAAGAGCTTATTCTCGATAATTTGTGTACTTTCCGCGCAATCTACCTTCTGTTGTGTGAAAAACATTGATCGTATGAAAACGTTTTATTGTATTAGTGAGCCTAAAATCTCCATAGAATCAATATGTTTGTAGATTTCCATACAGTAAATTAATTAATTAATATGGGTCATTTTCTAGTAATAACATTTAGTTGGACAGAGACAGTAATTTGTTAGATTTGCTTGACGATCAGATGTTCTCTCCTAATCATACCGTCGCATGTTCGCATGTTTCTAGGTTAGAAATCTTATTTATAATGGCTATAAATAAATCTATCTCAGTTGAAATCATATGGTAGCTAGCTATTGTTATTGTTTCTATGTTTACACTGTTAATGTCATCAAGTTTAATATCTATTCCATTGAAATTGGACGTGTTTTTCACAACACGTCGCCATGCTTTTAATGGTTCTGAGTTTTGTTTTCAGCTTTCTTTTATAACGAGAAATTATGAATGACGTAATGCTGGCACTAAACTATCGTGTAACATCCAAACTGCTTGTTCAATCGTAGATGTGTAAAGGTGTATCTGTGGCTCGAGTTCAACTGGCTAGAGATCGCTAGAGCTCCGGGAGCGGTAAACAGACACGAATCAAACGAAATCGGATGGGTCCGTGTCGGTACAAACCGTCCCTCCACTCGTAGCGACGCAAATCCACCATCTTTGTTTGCCCCCAACGACCGCTTCTA
Organism: Acleris laterana; assembly: GCA_963966035.1. Lineage (NCBI taxonomy): Eukaryota > Metazoa > Arthropoda > Insecta > Lepidoptera > Tortricidae > Acleris > Acleris laterana. The sequence goes on along the minus strand of OZ014467.1, from coordinate 6,975,039 downwards.
ATTTCTCATGCGTCTGTTTTATTAAACGTAGTAATTATAAGCGTCTATAGGTCATTATTCTAGCGATTCAACTGCATCACTTGGATATTTTTTGAAGAATCGGGCATATATTTTGATGCCGTTTTTTGGATATTAGTTAGATGTCCGGTAAACTTAGATACCTAACTAGAAACGAAATCAAAATCTGCAGCCACATACATACAGACCTTCACGCCTGTCTCCCAATGGGGTGGGCAGAGACTATGGAACGCCACGTGCACCGGTCTAAATGTACAATTTTCGCTTCCTCTACATTCATCAACCTCTTCAGCTAGTTCTACAAAAATGTGATCACGGAAGTGATTCGGAACAAACGCCCAAATAATGACCTTTATCAGACACAGCAATACCGCTTTTATCGCTTCTGTCTCCCAGGAAGAAATCTTGCAGTATTTAATGATCATGTTGGATTGGTTTGAGAATTCCCTAAATATTACTAATTTTTGACCGCGAAAGTTGGACGATGCTTAGTGCCAGCATAAGAAACCATTAAATTTAATTTGTTTGTCTTATGGTTGTGCTACTTTTTACATAATTACGTGTCATTTCTACACTAATATTATAAAGTGGAAAGATTTGTAGTTTTACATACATACATACATTAAATCACGCCTGTTTCCCAGAGGGGTAGGCAGAGACCACTTCCTTCCATTTGCTACGATCTTCATAAATTTCTTTCGCTTCTTCCACATTCATACATCGAGTCATGCACGCACGTAAAAGTACGCCTAGGGCGGCCCCTTCCGACCCGTCCACTCACTTTCAATCTGTATATCTCTTTCGTCAATCCTCTTTCATCCATCCTTTCCAAATGACCGAACCATCGAAGCACCCCCATTTGTATTTTTGTATTTGTGTAATGTTTAATGTTTAATGTTTAATGTTTAATGTTTATTTGGGCACAAACGGTACAAGTAAAGAAAAAATATAACAGAAAAACTTACATAACACATTGACCAGTGAAGTAATTGATAATGAATAAACTCAAAATGTAATGTGCCGATTTCATAAATTCTTTCACCATTGGAAAGCTACATTCATCCTGAGTGACATAGGCTATGTTTTATTAGTTATGGATAAGCCGGTTTATTTGTACCAGTAACACTCTACCATCAGCATGAGCGTATAATTTAACCTCAAGATTTTCACTTGGTGATAGTGATAGCAGTGAATTCTGTTGCTCCAATTCAAAAGCCAAAGCAAATTCAATAATTTTCCGTTGGTAATTAGTTTCCACTACAGGAGTTTTTTCCGAGATATCTCCATTAGTTTGGGGCAGAATATCACTCTGAACAGCCAATTTTATAGACTTCTGACAAGGATCTTACCAATTGCAATGCAGTTTCAATTTCATCATGTCATGTCACCTCCGCTGCTGGTCATCTCCAAAAGTCTCCACCGAAGTTGGTCCTGCGCTGATCGCATGCAGTTGTTTTCTGCGACTATTTTTATATCGTCCTTGTGGCAGACCTTCCGTTGCACCTTCCGGTACGGTCGGCCTTAGGGTATACTTTACATACATACATACATTAAATCACGCCTGTTTCCCAGAGGGGTAGGCAGAGACCACTTCTTTCCACTTGCTACGATCTTGACAAATTTCTTTCGCTTCTTCCACATTCATTCATACTTTAGTGCTTTGTTATTTTATAACTACTGTGAAGTGACAAGGTACAAAAGTATGCAGCTACTTATATAAAGCTGACTGTATATGGTCACCACTCCAGAGTCTTTCCGCTTCGTTTCACGAGCTATAACCTCATTGCCTCAACTTGTCCATTAAGTCCGCATCGTCCAGGTATAGGGCCAATAGTTTCCTAATACGCGCAGGTAAGAGCTTGAACAACCTGGCAAGAGAGCTGGACCTAGATATATTTAACTGCAAGGCTCAACCCGTGAGACAAAAATTGTCGGTGAGGTGCTTGGAGTGAGTGAAACAATGTGTTTGCGAATCATAGCTGTCAAATTTTATTAATTTATATTTAAGTTTGTGTCGTTCTGTGTATTGTTCGCATTTAGCATTCGTTCTATATCTATTAGTGAGATCCTGTAATTGGCTAACGGTTTCTTATTTAGTCTAATTGTTCTAATTGTATAGCTGTTGGATTTCCTTAACATAAATAAATAAACTTTACTAAGCTTGATATTAGGTTGTCTTTGGTCCTTATGTTTTCGAGACTTCAAGCGTTTTCGAGTGGGAGGCTTTTGTACAGGGTTATCCATCGTACCAGCTAATCCTGTTGCCTCTACTGTTGTGTTAGCGTGGAGGCAAGACAGCTATATACCGGTGTTAACTCTTACTTGTCTTATATAGTAAACAACTTTCTAACCTCAAAATGAACCTTTTTGTGGCTAAAACAGCTCTTTTATCGTTAATAAAGTAAACTGAGTAAACATTTTGGATATTACTTGGCCAATGAATTGTCTATGATTGCTTTCTTTTCTTTAAAATGGCTGTTTTAGCCAAAAAAATATTCATTTTGAGGTTAGAAAGTGGTTTACAATGTTTGTCAAGTAAGAATAAACACGGTATACTACCCTACTTAGAAAAAAGGGCGTATGTCTCATAGATGTGCAATTTAATCGGTTATTGGCCGTTTTGTATGAAAATACCCGGATAATACCGGTTATAACCGGTTATTTGCATTTCCTACTCGTATTCCTCAACAAAATGTAAAGATGAACGTATTCCTTCAAGGGACCTCTTCCAGTTAACCTTTCAGCGATAATACATTGGCAAAGCCAAAATATGCCAAACGATAAAATTAAATGGACAAATGAACATGATAATCCTCTGTTACTTTGGTTACGTAATGAAATTGATCAAACATTTCGGGCAATGTACCGTGGATATTAAATTTCAGCCTTACCGCTGGGTTTTCTATATAATATCACTAGCTGTTGCGCACGACTCTGTCCACGCAGAAAAATAAAACAAAGCCTATGTCACTCAGGGTGAATGTAGCTTTCCAATGGTGAGAGAATTTTTGAAATTGGCACGTTCGTTTTTGAGTTTGTTCATTACAAACATACACAAACACAAAAATACAAATCTTTCCTCTTTATAATATTAGTGAAGATAACTAACAATTTAAATACGTAGAAAAATGCACCTTACTTATTAAATGAGTAAGGTGTATTTTGCTCCATGTTACATTTATTAGATTTGCGATCACCGACGATATAAAAGGAGAAATTTACTGACAGATCGACTAAAAGGGATTTGAAATTTACAGGCAAGCAACTATATAAATCTGTTTTAAAATTTAGGCTAGTAAAAATGAACCTTTATGCATTGAAAATAAAGTTCATAACAAAATGAGTATTTTCTCGAAGCTAATTCTACTTCTCTCTAACATAAAAACAACTGATGACAATTAGTATCTAAAACTCCGATACATTTCACACCATTTCGCCCTCTTTGTCTATAGCCATGTGTATGAAAATCATGTAAATATTTCGCATACGCATGACCTCTTTGTAGGAAGTAGAGCGGCTAACCTATGACCCTAGACATAAGGCTTCTTAACCGACCTAGAAAGAGGAAACTCATCGACGCTTTGGTCGAAAGACATTCGCTTGTATTAGTAGAATACAACTAGAGGGCGCTCGTGACTTCGGACGCTTGGAACTAGTTCCCACGTCCCCCCCATTATATTTACTTAGGGGATGCATACATACATACATACATTAAATCACGCCTGTTTCCCAGAGGGGTAAGCAGAGACCACTTCTTTCCATTTGCTACGATCTCGACAATTTTATTTCGCTTCTTCCACATTCATACATCGAGTCATGTACGCACGTCCGTTTCGGGTACTTAAGATTCGGCCCTTTTCCAGTATTTCTCCGAAACTAACATTTCAAAAATCCCTTCTTAGTGCACCCCTAACATATCCAAAAAAAAACTTAAAATATACTTATTTATTTTCAAGATTTTGTCATACATTGTCGACGGAATTTAAATGTATTCCTATGACAAATTACACTTTTTTACAGTCAGCATCAAAAGTAGTTAAGCAGAATAACATGCTTAAAATGATTTAGATGACGTATTCTCTTGACAATAGAGTCGAGTGCAGATAATTTTGACCTCTTCGTTTGCGTAGCTACTTCTGGTGCAGACTGTAGTACTAAGAGTCTCTAAGATTAATAATAATAACGCGTAGAGACGGACAGAAGGACATGGCGAAACTATAAGGGTTTCTTCTTGACTGCGGAACCCTGAAAACAGTGTACCAATCGGTTTATCCGTTTGGGACTTCACATGTCCTTGAAATTTGGTACACGAATTTGGAACTTAATTTGTTCGAATTAAGTTTTAAAGATATATTGATTGATTATCAACTCAAATACAGACATTCATTACATTACCATTATTTTTTCGTCGCAGGTTAAAAGTGTCTGTTCTATTGTACATACATACATACATACCTTTACGCCTGTAATCCCAGATTCGGGTAGGCAGACTACGTAAAACTTAAAAATATTTTTGTTCCTAACCACATTTTGCTCAAATAGGCTGAGATGTTTACCAGCGTAATTATATTCTAATTTTAATTTAAAATGTCATTAATGTCGAGTTGTTTAACATCCATGGACTATTAGAGAAGTAAGTCCATGGATGTCAAAAGTCTCAATGACTTAAGGCCGTATTAATAAACTAATCTCAACTCTAATGCTCGTCTCGAGATGCGTCAAAAATGACAGTGTTCTATGGTTTGACGTTTACTTTGACGTATCTTGTGACGGGCTTCTCAGCCAAGATGAGTTTATTAATACGGGCCTTAATTACTGATTACGCACTAAAGCTGAGGTTGGGTTTTTTGTAAAACAGTGTTTATCGCTAAAAGACCCAAAGTTTGGTAATTAAACTTCAGAAGTGTTTACTTGGAAACTTGTGCAGCTTTTGACAGGGAAGTGAAGTCTTGGCAGGCCTCCACGATGCGATATTGTTGTGTTCCAGTGTGGGGATAAAACATGTACAGTAAAGGGCAAAAATATGTATACACTTTAGTACCTTGTCTAATTGTCGTCATATTTGAACTGCCATATATGAACTGTCACAGTGGTTAAAGTGACAAGGTACTAAAGTGTATACATATTATTGCCCTTGACTGTACATACATACAATAATAATTCTTTATTTGCCATAAAAATACACGTATCTTATACAATTAGTATATTATTAGCCAGAAAACTATTCTTTAATATTTTAGCCACATCTGGGTGAATCAACTTTTAAGGTACCTACTCCCTATTTTTTGACAAGTTTCACAAATTACACGTTTTTTGAAAAACTATATATTTTTTACGACATGGCCTACATGTTAATTTAATTGGACAAGTAGGCTAACATTTGAACTTATTTAATTTAAAATAATACAGCTTTGAACAATAATTTAGTTGGTAACGCAGGGGACGATGTTGTCCCTAGGTTTTCTATGAAAAAAGTGCATTTTCCCCTGAGTTACCCGGTTTTTTCGATGATTAAAAAATATGTGAGGTGTTTAACGTGTGGGGTCCATAAATTTGATGGTCTGATTTTAATATTCATACATCATTATTAACCATAAGTCAGCAGGAAAGTTTTAAAAGCGCAAAAGAAAAGGAGTACTTTAAAAGTTGATTCACCCATCTGCCAAACTAGGTGGGGACCTGTATTTCAGCAGTCAGCGCTCAACCCCAAAAATGTAGTACTAAGAATTATTATATAAACTAAAGAAAAACAGTAACCAGAAATGAACATAGCTAAATATTCTTATTTACATATTTACTATAAAAATAACAAAAGTTTGACATTACATAATTGAGTCAAGTCGTTCATTGAATACAAAATGGACACATTCCAAAATGAGTCAGTGTTGCATTTTAAAATTAGAAGCTATTCGTATAAGATTTTTAATGCAAGAGCAAATTATTTTGGAATGTGTCCGTTTTGTATTCAATGAGCGAAGTCTCCTTGAAGGAATCCAGGTCGTCAAGCTGTTCTAATTTGACAATCATTCAGATGAGGGTGTTTAGTCACCCTTTTAAGTACCAGGAGTTCAGAATCTGTAAGAAATCTTACGGTCAAACTGAAAATAACTATGTTAATTGAAATCGAAAATAACCCTTCTTTTGTGCTTCGCCACAGTCTGCTAAAAATGACTGACTGTTGACTTTCTTGCGGCGTTTCTTCTCAGCAGTGGTCTCCACTTGGGAAGCACTGGTAGATTTTTGACGTGTCAAAGTGCCTGTCCGACCTAATTAGTGAATAAACATATTTTAACGAAATACGACTGTCACATGCATCATCTTAAAATGAACAGAGTATAGATTGACAGCGTTAGATTGTCCAGGTTTAATTTCGTTATTTATTTATCCAAATCGAAAGCCTCCGTGCATTACACAAGTGTCATGTTCCGCACTTGTTTTCTAATTTAAACTAAACATTGTCAAATGGACGGACGGACAAAAATAAAACGACGAGCTATTGACAAACGTGCTCCAAATCACCGCTAAAATTAAGTGTGTTTAAACATTGCCAACAAGACAAACCAGGGGAGTTATTCTCTCAAAATTAACGGACGGTCGGACGAACGAGCGAAATCTTAAGTAGTCCCGTCAGAGCGAACAAAACACATTTAAGCGCGTGCATTTTCAATTAAGTAGCCTTATACGTTCGATCCATCGACAGAAACCATGCTGCTAAATTGAAAATGCACGTAAAAAAACGTGAAAATTAACATTCATCATAGCGAGTGTTAATTTTAGCTTGTTTGATCCCCTGGAGAGACAAGAAAATTTAAGAAAATAAATGGAGATTTGTTTCTTTTTAATAATAAAAAAAAATCTCCTTTAAGTAAAATGAGCCAACTTAAGGATTTAAGGTAGTTTTCCTCCAGGGTCCGACTTATCTTTCCACCCTATCGGCAGGGTCACTACCAACTAAATAGGCTAAACGCATCGAAATTCAGAACTTGTTTAAGGGACATGGTTTATGTAGGAGATCATATCGCAACTCTTTTACGCACTTCTCTTTGCGTCGTTGTTGTAAGTAGAATAAATTTAAGTTTACACTCTACACTGCTAGATCGTAACAGTATCAACTCAAAATCCTTGCTAGTTCGTTTCAAGTTCATAGTCGTTGTATTAAAGTTGATTTTTAAATACACTTGTATTTTCAGTTCCTACTGTTTTCATGTGGCAGTCTGGCGGTACGACTGAATAGATTCACTTGTAAAGAAACCCTGTTATCACTTGCAGAATCATTGGAAACGCACATAATATATAAAAAGGTAACCTGTCGATAATATGTTTCGAAACGCTTTTGTCCGCTTCGTCTTTAGTCTGAAATTTTCATGAGTCCGAAAACCATATTTCAAAATCCTTAAGGAGGTATAACTACAGAATCTGTAGGTTTATTAGCTTACATACATACATACATACACTCGCGCCTTCATTCCCAGACAGGCAGAGCTACAGAATTACCAACAACTCTAAGAATTTGTTATTAATTCTGTAACCTCATTTTGCACAAGCAGGCTAAGATGTTCACCAGTGTATTAGTGACAGGTTGCAAGCCCATCGCCTAACAGTACTACACCGCCTTTATTCCCTTAGTCGCCTCTTACGACATCCACGGGAAGACCTGGAGTAGCACTATTCTGACCCGGCAATGCCACCTACTTGCTTACTGAATGTTTTTTTTTTAAATGGCAACCCTTCATCAGTCATGTGCAACCGGCATATCTACTAGGCCATGACGTGTTCCGATTTTTTTACAAATCACTTCTTCCTTGAATTTTCATTTAATAAGCGTAAACTTACTCAGTGTGTTTTAAATGTATTAAAAGTTTAATTTTTTGTATATTTTTTAGTTGATCAATTTGTCAAGTTCTCTCTTCTACTGTTTAATTTGTGTACTCAAGTGAAGCCCTTTCAGGTATAATTTCTGAGCCTCTTTATTTAGAAAACTTATATTTACATACATTCATTACATACCTTCACGCCTGTCTCCCTTTGGGGTAGGCAGAAACTATGGAACGCCAGGTGTACCGGTCTATACATCCTCTACATTCATCAACCTCTTGGACATACGTCAGCTTCGGCTGCTGTTGATTTGGCCCTTATTCAGTACATTTCGAATCTGATCACTGCATGTGCGTCTAGGGCTTCCCGTACCGACATCTCCAATCATTCCCGCTCGCCATACTTTATCGTAATTTTCTTTTTCTTTCTATATGACCAAACTACCTGTAGTTATACGTAAGTAGTTATAGGTTTATGTATTACCCACTGCTAGATCAAATTAGTATCAACTCAAATTATTAGTTTTATTTGAAGCTCATAGAAGTTGTATTAAACTTGTAGAATACAGCAGTGAGTATATCACGTTTTATCTCTGTTTTTTTGTGTAGAAGTTGTTTATTGCTATTGCTTTAGGTTATACTTTTGTCGTCATAATATTATTTAAGACTGCGCCGAGCGTACGCCGGATGTACAGTGGCGCTCTCATTACTATTATTGTGTTTTCTAATTAACTAAAGTATTTTCTGGAAATTTTCCGGTAGGTTTTTGTACTTCAAATAAAAACACAACTTCTAGGGTATATCACATAGTTTAATAACAATTCACCTTCGAGTTATCAACTTAACAGAAAAAAGTGGCCACCTTTTCCCGTTAAGCTGACTACTCAAAGGGTAATTGTTATTAAAGTTTGTTACGTATCCCATAAATTGTGTTTTTACTTACGCTACAAAAACGTATGGTCTGATTGCAAGGATTTTTTTTAGTTAATTAGAAAACACAATAATAGTAATGAGGGCGCCACTGGACGCTCGACGTTTGCTCGGTGCAGTCTTAAGTAAAACACTTACTAGACAGTTGTTTGTTCTTCCTTTGATTTTTTTTTTACAAATCGAGAGTTCAATTATTGCAATTATGCCACAAAATATGATGGGATGTTGATGCGATGTTGCAGCTTGCTTTTGCCGGCGTCGTCGCTCAGGTGTGAATTTTGATATTTGTGATACGCGCTACGATATTTTTTTGATGTTCATGGAAAGAACCGGGAGAACCGGGATGTAATCTTAAGTACCGGTTCTTTAGCCACGGGAAATCCCGGGAATTACAGACCCGGGATTTCCCGGCAGGATGCCCTTGTCATACACGGATTTAGGTTCCCGTCTTTCCTGTGGACATACCCGAAGTTAACGTGTTTTAGGCCTAATTCTCTGGCTGTACCCACATCCGCATAAACCGCGTCACGTCTACTTTAGTCCTATCAAGTAATATTAATAATAATATCAGGGGAATATGTCACACCAATTGACCTAGTCCCAAACTAAGCTCTAGGCTTGTACTATGGGTACTAGACAACGATATAAATATTTACATAGAGAATATACTTAAATAAATACATAGAAAACATCCATGACTCAGGAACAAATATTTGCGCTCATCACACAAATATCTGCCCTTACCGGGATTTGAACCCAGGACCTCTAGCTTCGTAGGCAGGGTCACTACCAACTAGGCTATCGCGACGTCAAATAACAACAATAACTTATATGCATAAAGGCCTTTAACTATTGACCACACTAGAGACAACTTTTGTTTTTGTGATTTTGTATATGACACTAATATTAAAGCTCGAATAAGAATGCTCTAAATATAATTATATTATGTATATTTTCCTTAAACACAATTCTATTATTATCTACCTTATCACATTTGAACTCCATGAGCTCTTGCAGTAAATACGATCATTTATTTACATAAATGACGAGTGTATCGGTGGCCTAGTGGCTTTGGGGGTCGACTCGTGATCGTAAGGTACCGAGTTCGATCCCACGCGGTCACCATGCATAGTTTAAACTTTTTGAACTGAGCTCTTCACTTACCTGTAAATGCAATGGTCATTGTATCTATACAATCTTAGTCGGGCGGTAGTAAAATGAAAAAAAAAATGGTTTGGTATTCTATTACTGTATTTTGTAGTCTATTGCTAAAATAAATAAAGTCGATAGCCTATGTTAAATTTCGAAGGCGGTTATTATCTGCTTTAACTGCGAGCTCTTTGTCTTTATTTGTGGTTAACCACACATTGGCTTTGTGTTCTTAAGAGGATAAACTCAGTTGAAAAAGTTTAAGCTATACCAACGAGTTTTTCTAAGTTCATTACCTGATGCTCGTCCGGAGAAAAACATCGTGAGGAAACCTGCTCATTCGAACAGCTGAGTGTGTAAGAGGGTAATTGCAGAAAAGTTCCCAAAGATTCGAGATGTATCCGAAAGGGCCCCTATAAGTGGCCCCCAGTGTATCTGTAAGATAAGATAATATAAGATACATAAAAGACACTGTTTATGTTTATAAAAGTTTTTCTGTAACACACGTACAAAAAATGCATGCGTTTAAATGCATGGATCGTCGTGTTCTGCAAGTGGTTAAAAATATGTCCAACTTTAATTTTAATTTTTTCGTACAAGTTAAACGGAATTTATTCATTTCAATTTAAACTTCCAAGTTATTTTTAAATTTCATTAATACACTATGTTACAAAGGTTTTAGATACAAATATTATGGTTAATTTTTCTACTTAATGTTTAATATTAAAGTGTGAACTCAACTCTTTTCATGTGTTGCGAGTTCAAGTGTTTCAATTACGCAGAGTTTTATGAAGCTAACTATATTTAAGTAATTAAGTTATGTATGGAAATACTGGTAAAGGGCCGAATCTTAAGTACCCGAAACCGACGTGCGTGCATGACTCGATGTATGAATGTGGAAGAAGCGAAATAAATTTGTCAAGATCGTAGCAAATCGAAAGAAGTGGTCTCTGCCTACCCCTCTGGGAAACAGGCGTAATTTAATGTATGTATGTTTGACGACGCGCTGGCCTAGTGGGTAGTGACCCTGCCTACGAAGCTGGCGGTCCTGGGTTCAAATCCCGGTAAGGGCAGATATTTGTGTGATGAGCGCGAATATTTGTTCCTGAGTCATGGATGTCTTCTATATATTTCTCTATATAAGTATTTATATCGTTGACTAGTACCCATAATACAAGCCTAGAGCTTAGTTTGGGACTAGGTCAATCGGTGTGACATTGTCCCCTGATATTTATTTATTTATTTATTTATATGTATAATATAGCTTAGAAGTGTCCTGACAGAATTTTGTTTGGTTTGCATTTGACGTTACGAAATAATCCGCAAAATTAAGTGTTTGAAAACCATCGTTTAAATTATTATTTCATAGGTAAGGACAATATGATCCTTTAACCTACGCCCGAGCAGCATTCGCATTGTTGTTCCGATTGAGGTGATAAGACAACCAATGAAATCTATTCTAGTGCTCAAGATCTGCAACGCTATTGTATTCTCAGGATTATATTGTTGAGAATGCAAATTTCTATGAGTCACAGTGCCCGTTTACCATCAGCCCCCTATTCCACCATACTGAGAACGATAGGTGACAGGTTTTCAGTGTACATTGCGCAGCTTATATGAGATCTAGTGATGTATCAGCGTGTTAAGACTGTACCGAGCAAACGTCGAGCGTCCAGTGGCGCCCTCATTACTATTATTGTGTTTTCTAATTAACTTAAAAAAGTCCTTGCAATCAAACGATGTGTTTTTGTAGCACAAGTAAAAAAACAATTTATGGGATATGTAACAAACTTTAATAACAATTACCCTTTGAGTAGTTAGCTTAACGGAAAAAGGTGGAAAAGGTGGCCACTTTTTTCCGTTAAGTTGATAACTCAAAGGTGAATTGTTATTAAACTATGTGATATACCCTATAAGTTGTGTTTTCATTTGTAGTACAAAAAAAACCGTCCAATTTCAAGAAAATAGTTTAGTTTATTAGAAAACACAATAAAAGTAATGAGGGCGCCACTGTACATCCGGCGTACGCTCGGCGCAGTCTTAACTTTGCTATGTATAGAGAATTGTCACAAAGCACGTGTCATTGTGAAGATGGTGAAATAGGGGGTAGGCCTGAGTGCTCGTTTTCTAACCCCATACCATGAAAAAAGAGTAAAAGCCTTATGTCGAGGCCACAGTCTATAATTCCACTGCAAAAAATGCGTTCAGGTTCACTTCGTCCACATTCTCATTTCTTCCCGTTCCTACTTCGGCAGCAATGTCGTCCACAATTAATTCCTAATTTGTCCACTTCTTATTTTGTCAACATTCCCATTTGGTCCACATTTTATTTTCATTTGATGTTTATTTTTATTCTAATACTGATTTTATTAGTGTTAGTTAAGCTAGGCATGTTGATGAATTGGGATTTGGGGACGAAGTGGGAATATGGACGAGATGGGAATGTGGACGAAGTGGAAAAAGGACGAATTGGGAATATGGATGAAATGGGAATGTTGACGAAGTGGGATTGAGGACGCCTATTGCATTTTTGGTTTCTAAATTTTCCAACCAAAGTTAACCCCCGTTTCTCCTTTCTTCCAGGACGCAACAGAGCAGCCATGTTGAAGAGAAAGTTCCAGAAATAAGCGCCGATATACAACTCAACACTTCCACACGCCGCGACCCGGACAGTTTTAATGCCTTATAGAAGCCTGTTGTGGAGCATTTGAACACTACGAGATATATTGAAGATGGCGTCGTGTTTGTCCGGTGGCCATTTTGCTGGGAGTCAGGAATATGTGCCGGTGGCGGAGTTTTACGCTGACAAATCAGTTTTTGTGACGGGAGGCACCGGGTTCATGGGGAAGGTAAGAAAACCTATGTTCAAAAACAGTATAAGATATATCGTTGTTTAGATACTAAAGGGCCACAAATCAAAATGTGTTTGTGTTGCATTTAAATTCGGAATGCTATATACTTTAAGTTTTAAATCAAAATATATCTGTTTTTGTTTTGTGGCGCTTTTGCATTTAAGCAGCGATATATATATGGAAAGAAGTGGTCTCTGCCTACCCCTCTGGGAAACAGGCGTGATTTAATGTATGTATGTATGTTTTTTAGAAAAATCTCGTATCTTATATTTCGGGATGTGTGAGTATGATCTTAATACTCTTCCTTAAGTCACGAAATATCAGATACGAGATTTTTTCAAAGCAATGACGATTTGACAACGCGTTAGCTGGTAGTGTAGTGACCCTGCATACGATGCTAGCGGTCCTGGGTTCAAGTCCTGGTAAATGTGTCAGTTTTTTTTCATGTTTGTTAAATGTTGTAATTTTGAGAACTTCGTTTCTTTTCTCGCATTCAAAGTGAAAAGTAGAGTGTTTAACGCGAGACTAAACAACCATAATGACACTCGAATTAATATAGCGAGAATTCATAAACATATTTTTTTACATATTTAGCTGGTTCGATTCCCGGTTAGGAAAAGAAAATTTTAGAAAATCGTTGAATGCTGTTTTGTTACTTTTTAAACTTAAACGAATGTCTCCTTTAAGTAAAATGAGCTAGTTTTCCTCCAAGGCCCGACTTATATTGCCAGTTTGGATTTGTTAGATGACTTTCCCAAACGCATTTTTTCTTTGAAGGGGCCTGCTGCAAAACTAACATAACCTAAACCTACCTACATTACGATGTAATTAATTTTGGGAATAAGTGCGACTGGGATAAAATCGAACGGGAACAAATGCGACTGGGTAAAAAGACGAACGAGAATAAAAGCGACGGTAATAAAACCGAACAGGAAAAAATAACATTGGGTCAAATTAAGAATGAGAAAAAATGCGAAAAGAAATATCGCTTCACGGAAATAATTATTTTGTGAAAATTATGTAACAAACCCCAGTTTGGTACATTGCCAGTTAGCTTTGTTATTACGCCAGTATACTGATGGTACTATTTGGAATGTTTCAGGTTTTGGTGGAGAAGCTGCTGCGGAGTTGTCCAAAGATCAAGAATATCTACCTGCTGATGCGGCCGAAGCGCGGTCAGGACGTGGCGTCGCGGCTAACGGAGCTCACACAGTCACCGGTGAGGCATTACAATTTTTTTTTTATGGCACAGAGAAGACAAACTAGCACACAGGCCACCTGATGGTAAGTGGAAACTGTGACCCATAGACATTCGCATTCACAAGACTGCAATGCAATTCTAAGACTGCAATTGCGTTGCCAACCCTGAGGACTAAGATGGAATGCCTCTATGCTAGTCATTTCACCGGCTGTGTTATCCCCAAACCGGAACACAACAATGCGAACACTGCTGTTTGGCGGTTGGTTAATGGATAAGATGGTGGTAGCGATCCGGACGGACCCTGCACAAGGTCCTACCACCCGCAAAGTAGGGTTAGGATCTGAGACGGGAATTGTCGTGGCACTTTTTGATAACGCTATTGAGTTCTCATTTATCGAGGGTTAGGGTCAGTACCCTTACCGTGAGTTACAATTAACGTACTCGCTAGTGAGTCGAAGCTCTGTCCCTTGCAGACCTCGCAAGTATACTTATAGATAAAAAAAAAAAAAGATAAAAGATATTTATTCAGTAAGTAGGCCGCACGGGCACTTTTACACGTCATGAATCTACCAGCGCTTCCCAAGAGGAGACCACTGCCGAGAAGAAACGCCGCAAGAAACTCAGCAGTCAGTCATTTTTTAAACATGTTACAATGGTAGTACTTAATCTAGCATTATATAAAGCAATAAATATTAAATTAAATATAATATCAAATAGCAAATAGCATACGTAGTTCAGCAGGAAAACATGTCAAAAATATTACGAGAGAGACAAGGGGGGGGGGGGGGAAGAGAGGAGAGGAAAAAAAAAACACAGGACAACCAAATAAAAGTTTGATATGCTTTCCCACATCAACGGTGTCCCCTAGACAAACAACTTTGCAATTTTACAAATTATGAATGACTAAGTTTCGGGTTTAGGCCAAGCATTTTTATCTGTTAGATAGTCCTCGACCCTATAGTACGCTTTAGATATTAACGACTTTTTTAAGTAATTTTTAAGTGCTGGAAAGGGTAATGTTAAAGCTTCGTCAGGTAATTTGTTATAGAAATGAATGCATTGACCAACAAATGATTTATATACTTTACGGACGCGGAATTTTCGGATAACAATTTTATTTTTATTTCTTGTATTTAGATTATGTACATCGGAATTTTTGGTGAAAGAATTTAAATTTTTAATAACATAAATAATATTCTCATAAATAAATTGAGACGCTACAGTTAAGATGTGAATTTCTTTAAAAAGTTCTCTTAAGGAGTCACGGGAATTTAAGTTATAAATAGAACGAATAGCCCTTTTTTGTAAGACAAATATACTTTGTATTTCAGCTGCCTTACCCCAAACCAGAATACCGTACGACATCACACTATGGAAATAACTATAATAAACTATGCGAGCTGTCTCAACATTAGTTAGTTGTCTAATTTTCCTAACCGCGTAAGCTGCCGAACTTAGTTTACCTGCCAGTACCGCTATATGGGGACTCCATTGCAAATTTTTATCTATGGTTATGCCTAGAAAAACTGCCTTATCTACCATTTGCAGACACTCGTCATTTAGAAAAATACTAGAATCTACCGGTTTAACATTAGGCAAAGCGAACCTAACACATTTAGTTTTTTTAGCATTTAGTAGTAAATTGTTACTAGTAAACCAATTAAGTACTTTAACTAGTGTGGCGTTTATCCTACTGTAGTCAATGGACTTTCTATCTACTTTGAAAATTAATGAAGTATCATCAGCAAAAAGTACAATCTCACAAAGTTTATCTACTGTTGGTGGTAAGTCATTTATATAAACCAGAAATAAAAAAGGGCCTAAAATTGAGCCTTGCGGCACACCTAATTTCACTGTAGCTCCAACAGATTGCGTTTTGTTTACAACAACTGTTTGAGTTCTATCACTTAGATAAGAAGACATGAGACTTGAAGCTTTATTGGACAATCCATAATGTTTTAATTTTAAAATTAGGGTCGAATGATCCACGCAATCGAAAGCTTTAGAAAGATCACAAAATATTCCTACTGCATCACAAGATTTCTCCCAACTATTATATATATATTTAATGAGCACAGAAGCCGCATCAATTGTTGATCGACCTCGGGTAAACCCAAACTGGTTACTGTTAAGTATTTTATTTCTATAAATCTTTATTTCTATAGAGTGCAAGGGACAGAGCATTCGACTCGCTAGCGAGTGCGGTAATTGTAACTCATGGTAAGGGTACTGAGACGGGAATTGTCGTCTCTTCTCATTTATCGACTTCAATCACATCGATACAATACAATACAGAGTCCCTAGCCAAGATTACGTTAGCTGGCGTTTCCATTCGTTTCGTTTTTAAACCAATCGCGTCACTGCTAGATCACGTGACTTTTCGTATCACGTGATCTACCAGTGATGCGATTGGTTAAAAAACGAAACGAATAGAAACACTGGTTAGAGTAGTGCAACTTGGCAACGGTCTCTGGACTAAAGCCTAGATGGGAGTACCCAGTAATTTGTGTGAACGCGATGTGTCCGAAGCGCTGGCGCTGGTAGATTCACTCTATACTCGTATTACCGACATGTAAAAGGGCCCTCATGTGGCCTATTTACTGTATAAATATTTCAAATTTGGAATTTTTGAATTTTGAATATGTTATGTCCCCTTGATAAATTCATCTATGTCCCCCCAGCTGTTCGAGACTCTACGGAAAGAACGGCCGTTTGAGCTAAACAAAATCGTGCCCATCGTCGGGGACATCACCGAGCCGGAGCTGGGCATCAGCGCCACGGACCAGGCCATGCTGTGTCAAAAGGTAATTTCGAGACGACAATCTTAAGACAGCGATCTTGAGACTGCGATCTTAAGACTGCGATCTTAAGATTGCAATTTTATGACTGCGATCTTAAGACTGCGATCTATAGACTGTAATCTTAAGGCTGCAATTTTAAGACTGCGATCTTAAGAATTTGATCTTAAGACTGCAATCTTGAGACTGCAATGTTAAGACTGTAATTTTAAAACTACAATCTTACGTACATACAAACATAGTTTATATCACGCCTGTTTCCCAGAGGGGTAGGCAGAGACCACTTCTTTCTGACCAATGTCTTCCGCTTCATCCAGATTCGGTATAAACGATGACGAACTTAACTGTCGTATTGCGTAAATTGACCAATTGGGAAACGAGACGAATTGGGCAAATTTACGAATTCAAGATTTACCCATAAGTAATTGACGAGTGACCAGTCGCCTAAAATGACGTATTAAGGAAATTGGTGTACCCTTACTCATATGTACCCTTACTATGAGCTACAATTAGTATAATCGCTGGCAAGTTGAATGTTCTGTTCCTTGCACTCTATAAGAATACTGCGAGGTCTGTGAGGGATAGAGCGTTGGACTCGCTACACGTTATTTGTAACTCACATGGCTTGGGTAAAACCATATTTTGACGCTATCGCGTTGTTTCTATCTCAACTGCCATTACTGTCAAGCACATAAGAGCTATAGTAACATTGACAATACCATAACATGTCAAAGGTGATATGGTTTACATTTGTTTCGTCGACACTAATTTTATAAAATTGCCGTCAACAGAACTTGCAAAAGATGTATACAAAACCAGATGAACCAATTCATCATGATTACTCGATATTTAGTTGCTTAAATACTAAAGCGCCACAAATCAAAATATGTTTGTGTTGCATTTAAATTCGGAATGCTAGGTATATACTTTAAGTTTTAAATCAAACTATATCAGTTTTTGTTATGTGGCGCTTTTGTATTTAAACAGCGATTTGTTGACGCTCCAAAAAACATAATTTCCCAACCAGCACTTTGTAGATTATAGTTTAGTTTTCTGTATCTTTCTTTTGTAATTTTTGATGAATGAAACTGGAGTGAAATGAAGTTAAATTGAAGTGAATTAAGGTTGTTTGTATGTTAAAATCACAGACCACTTACCCTATAGACTCCGCTTCGGAACAGTTTGTCTAGTATCTCATTAAGTCAAAATGGCGGGGCGTGGGGGGCGGAAAGTGCACCGTGATTGGCTAGTTCAAAGTCAACGAATAATCAAGTGTGCGCGTCGTGGTGCGCGCCAATAGAACCATGGCAACCAATTAGTGTTCTGTGAGCATAAGCATGGCTTACGGGGGCGCCTTTGTATGCGGAGTCTATAGGGTAAGTGGTCTGTGGTTAAAATGCACAGGTACCGAGTTACAGATGATAAAGGTTCATGTTCGTGTCGCAGGTGTCGGTAGTGTTCCATTCGGCGGCGACGGTGAAGTTCGACGAGAAACTGAAGTTGTCCGTCACCATCAACATGCTGGGGACCCAGCAGCTGGTCCAACTGTGCCATCGCATGCTAGCGCTTGAGGTACGTACGACCCCGAAAAGGATCCATTTCGAATAAAATGTGTTTGAACTTACGAGATGCCAAGTCATATAAAGTTGTTGCTGTAGATTGCCAGATTGACTTTGGCCCTTTCGGCTCGTGTCATAATAGGATCACACGAGTGTTTTGATGCCTAATTATGTCGCTCCTTTAGAATTATAGTGACCTAATTCAAAATTTTCAGCGTTCGACTTCGAGTCATAAATTTATTTTCATCACACTTGCTCGTAAATAGTGTCCTAACATGCTAGAAAAATCGACCGTAAATCCAAAATAATACCCGCGGGCCTTTTTTTACCATTACGTTACTTAAGTGCGTAATAGCTTTTTTTTTAAATATTATACGTGGACTCAAACTATCACAATACGTCAGGACCCCAATTCTTGTGCCATTCGATATGAAGTTTCATTCGAGATGAAATGTCAGTTGAATACTATTTCCTAACAATCTCGCATAATAAACTATTGATCTCATATGTCACTAGAATCGGACTCCGAACACGTTTGACATTATCTGTGGTAAGCCACAGACAATGATGTAGTCTGCCGCTAATAAGTTAAAAATATGATCTTTTGTCTGATTTTATTTAATTTCCTCGCAATTGTGATGAAAAACATTGTTTGTTACACGGGTGGTAAAGGAAATACAAAGCTCGAGTCATTAAAGCCCTCAGCCTTCGGCTTCGGCCTTCTAACAGACTCTCGTTTGTAATTCTTTCTTTACCACCCTTAATACACAATGTACTATACTGTAGAGACCTAACTCGAAATCCAAAATTTGCTAATTAGGTCACTATAGTTTTAAAGATGCGATGTGTACAGTCGCATAAATTACTATTTTGATATTGTACTTTTTGGAAAATAATTTTAAGTCAATCTGATTAGTAAAACGAGGTAAGTAACAACTGAAGGTAATTGCATTGCTCTGACAGGGTATCAAGTACCCCACTTACTAACCACCTTATAAATTGTAATAAACTTGATAGCAATAAATTATTCTATACTATTATATTCTAAATAACGTTATCTACATGCATATCATAAGTTTTCTACATGTGAGAAACCTGTATCTGTGGTTGGCCTGTATCTCAAATTTCACATTAAAGTATCGGTCACCGATACTTTAATGTGAACATTAAGATGCAACCCCACCACACATTTACGTATCGTTTCTGAACATACTAATAGGGAAGTTACGATAATGGATGTAGATACTTAATAGTTATTTATGTGACTTGTGCATAATGCTTATTTATGCGTACAGTCACTTACATAACTTTATCTACATGCATATCATAAGTTCTCTATAATATGTGAGAAACCCGTATCTGTCACTTCCCTGTATTGTAGGGTAGAAGTACCGTTTGTGGCCACTGTACCCTTTTTGGCCACTTCAGTTTGAAATGAGTATCAAAAATACTGTAAAATTAAAAGTAATATTCATAAATAGTTAACACTGAAGATAAAAATTAAGATAGGATATCAGAGTATTTTTGTAATTTCATAATGTTTTAGATATTGGTTAAAATTTAGTATGACCAAAAACGGTCTTCAGGTGGCCAAAACCGGTACTTCTATCCTATGTTCATATTAAAGTGTCGATAAAAAATATGAAGCATAAACTTTTTTTGATTCCAGGCCCTAGTACACGTGTCCACGGCGTACTGCAACTGCGAGCGCGCGCGCGTCGAAGAGACAGTGTACGCGCCGCCCGCGCACCCCGAGCACGTGGTCACGCTCGTGCAGACGCTGCCCGACGAGCTCGTCGACCGGATCACGCCCGACCTCGTCGGTGAGTCGCTGGACCACTTCTTTACATTTGCTACGATCTTGACAAATTTCTTTCGCTTCTTCCACATTCATACATCGAGTCATGCACGCACGTCGGTTTCGGGTACTTAAGATTCGGCCCTTTTCCAGTATTTCTCCGATTTGACTCGAAAAAGTACGCCTAGGGCGTCGCCTTCCGACCCGTCTACTCACTTTCGATCTGTATATCTCTTTCGTCAATCTTTTTTCATCCATCCTTTCCAAATCACCGAACCATCCGTCGGCCGTGGCATGGCCGTGATCGTCTAGTGGTTAGGACCCTACGTTGTGGAAATTAATTGTATCGAAATTTAAAGAATGTTACATGAGCTACGCCGCCGTACTAAGAACTTTGCTGTAAGTTTAGTATCATCGTTCAAGGTGAGGTGGGCTCAAACAATAATACGGCTCAAGTACGACTCCATACACCAAAGAACGCAACACAGAAAAGGGACTCGAGTCCTGTGCGAGACTCACTTAGTTCGCGAGACTTGCTTGGTTGGAAGTTCTGCAATAAAGGGATTCATATCATATGTATTAATAATAATAATAATTCAAATTTATTTCAGAATCCAGTTCCATATGTTGTTAGTAACATCAAATCTTATTCTAAATTAGTAATTAATAATTGATTAACAAATTAATAAATTAATAAATAGATTATTTTAAAAATCCTATGGCTACTGCTACCCAGTGTCGCACCACGGGGCAGTCAGGCCGTTCAGCCACCATGTTCAGAATGCTGTTGTGGCTGCCACGGATGCGTTGAAGCAGCGACGCTGCTTTCTTACGCATGCGCGCGGGGAACCCGTCCGTGCGGGCCGCGGCGAACATCGCCGACGCGCTGCAGCGCCGCGGCAGCCCCAACAGCATTCTAAAGGCATTGTTATATTGCACGCGCAGGGCGTTATAGGCTTGCTTCGTGTACTTAACCCAGAGTATTGAGTCGGGTCTCGTCATTTGAGTTCGAGTCGTAATAAAAAGGACTCCCAGAACTCGAGTAAAGGAAAGGACTCGAGTTCTGGGAGTCCTGCCTCTCCCTTTGATTTCTAGCGAGAAAAATGCAATGTGGCCATCATCCACGGACTTCATAGTTCCCTTATTAGGTCATCTGTCTTTTTATTTATTTAATTTTAATTAACGGCTTTCACTCCTGTTAAGGTGTATTTCGCCAATGTCAAGTTTTTTATAGACACTCCCATGGACTTATTAGAGCAATAAGTCCGTGGATATCACACGCGAAGACAATTGTTCGGTAAAAGAGAATTTTCTCCAATGGACTAAACAGAATCACATGGGGTTAGCTCCACGCGCTTCTGTCACGTCCAGGTCATCTGTCTATCGTGTCGGTCTTCCCACGCTGCACTTACCAGCCCCCTATTTCCCCACTCTGACAGTGACAGGTGACAGGTGACGCTTCAGTGTACATGGAATAGCTTACATGAATCCTAGTGATGTGAAAACTTATTAACTCTGCAATGTATACCGAATTGTCACCTACCATAGTCAGGACGGTGAAATAGAGGGCTGGTCGTGGTTTCCACTTAAGAACCTTTAACTGTCATTGCTTTATCCATACGATAGAATATCTATCTGTCCGCAGGGGACCGGCCGAACACCTACACGTTCACAAAGGCTCTGGCCGAGGACATGCTCATCAAGGAGTGCGGGAAACTACCAGTGGCCATCGTGCGGCCGTCTATCGGTGAGTAAATATAGTTTAAACCATTCCCCCTATAAAAAGCATATTTTATTAACTGAAAACAGTGATTAGAAGTGCGTTTGAATTTAGAACGCATAATATATATTCGGCATGCACTCAATCGGGATGAATGGCGGAAAAGAGGGGAGGCCTTTGCCCAGCAGTGGGACACCCAAATAGGCTAATAAAAATAAAAAAAAACGACATCCATCTCAATGATATACAACCTTGCGCAAAAAAGACGCGATACAAACTCCTCTGCAGAGAATACTCGACATACAAACTCCTAGTGCAAATAACAGCTCGTTGTAAAAAAATATTGTATAATTTGCCGTCATTAGTAGATAAATTGGCATCATTTTGAATTTTTCTTTTTCTCGTAGTCATGGTATAAGGTATACAATATACAACTCATGAATACAACTGATTTATATCGAGCGCCATGAATCACTCGCGTCACTCAGGATTCTATATATAACACTTGAATCACTCGCTGCGCTCGTGATTCAATCATCGTGGATCACTCCCTGCGGTCGTGATTCAGTCGTTAGTTTCACTTGCTCGTGAGTGATATAATATGACTCTCGCTTTAGATCGCCCTTTATTCACTAATTGCATAATATACTATTAAAAGCACAGTTTAGTAATTTAAACGGGATTTTGTTTTAAAAACATTTTGCCAGAACCGACGTTTAACCTAAAAGTTTATATGACTTTTTTTTTCAATATTCCAGTATTGTCATCGGTCCGGGAGCCTGTCCAAGGCTGGGTAGACAACTGGAACGGGCCCAACGGCATCATCGCCGCCGTCGGCAAGGGCATCTTCCGCAGCATGCTCGGCACGGGCGCGCGCGTCGCCGATCTCGTGCCCGTCGATACCGTCATCAACCTGATGATCGTTTGCGCGTGGCGGACGCACCTCAGACGGTCAGTTGTTATTATCATCATTGGTAGTATTAACTTCATCATGATACACGTCGGCATCGTCAGTGATATTAACTGCATCGTGCTGCATCTCATCATCATTAGTAACATTAACATCGTTGTCATCTTCGTCGCCGTCGGCAATGGCATCTTCAGCAGGATGCTTGGCACGGGTGCGAACGTTGCCGACCCTGTGCATGTCCACACCGTCATCACTTTACCATTTTGTAAGGCTTTGTACAAAAATAGTAAGATATATTTTCTTTATCGCAGAAAACATCAACAATATTCTTGCTTGAGTCAAAGACTACTTACAGCAAAAAAGTCATATTTTGACAAGAGACAATTTCAAAATAGCTCTTTGCAAAATTTGTACTGAAACCGTATTGAAGCTTTTAAAACCTGCCAGGTTCTAGTCAGCGAGAGAAATAGAGCTAAAGGCGTCCCTTTTAGTCCCCTTGCGCTACATGAAACTTTGACAGCTCATAAATACGGCTGAACCCTCGGCGCATGAGTTGCTCACACTAAGCCGTGGTCTTTAAATTGTTAATCTTTCCCCCCCCACAGAGGCGACGGCGTGGTGGTATATAACTGCTGCACCGGGCAGCAGAATCCTATCACGTGGCAACGGTTCGTGCGGACCAGCTTCAAGTACATGCGGAAACATCCCTTCAGTGAGTGCACGTTGAGCTTTTAGGTTATCATGAGAGATGGAAGTGTCAAGACAGGTTATCACCATTGGTGCGGTCACGAGCGTTAATTTGGGACCAATTTCAAGAAAAACATGCTTGAAGTCGTCAATGTCATTAGAGATGTGAAGTCATCTGTTACTTTTAGGAAATTCAACCTTATTGTTGTAGAAAGTCAAATTGACTTCGGACCTAAGGTGGGTACCAAATTAAATCTCGTGACTGTACATTTCAAAGTCGCCTAGTTTCTAGGTGTAAGTGTTCGGTTTTGGAAGGTTTTTAGCCCATTTTTATGATTTGTTAGATCGATTCCGCGAAAGCGTTATTTCGTTGTAGTTTTTTTCCGATTCGCATTTTTCCGCGATCGATAAATTTGCTCTTCGCCTCTTTACTCGTAGCTTTATTTAATGTCTCGTTGCTCCGTGAGTGTTTTTTTTTTCACAGAGATTTTTTCCGTTATCGATAAATCTCCTCTTCGCGTTTGCACACCTGTCTATTGTTCTGTAATCGCTACTTTTTTGCCTCGCATTTACCCGAAATCTGTATATACCTTCTTCTTCTTCTTCAAATTCCTCTCCACTACTGGAGGTTGGCAGTCAGCTCTGCATTCAACTTCCTATCTCTCGCCAAACGGAACAGCTCTTCAACCGTGGCGACACCTGTCCAGGTCTTTATGTTCCCGAGCCATGACATCTTGGGTCTGCCAACGCTTCTCTTCCCCTCTACCTTGCCCATGACAATAGTTTGAAGCAGTTGGTATCGCTTGTTACGCAGAATATGGCCCAGGTAGGCTACTTTTCTCCTACGAATGGTTTGCAGTAGTTCACGGGGTTTTTTAACTCTGCGTAGCACCTCTACATTTGTAACTCGTTGAACCCAACTAATTCTCAGCATTCTGCGGTACAACCACATCTCTAAAGCTTCAAGTCGTCGGCGAGTGTCCTCCTTAATAGTCCACGCCTCGGAGCCGTAAAAAACTATTGGCCATATGTAACACTGGAGCATTCTGACACGTAGACGTATATCTAGCTGTCTATTCCTGAGCACCTTCTGCATTTTCATAAATGACGCACGGGCTATTTCGATCCGGGTTTTAATCTCCTGATCTGATTCCCATGTTTCAGTGACCCATGTGCCCAGGTACTTGTAGCGGGAAACACGTTCTATTGCTGTGCCAGCGACACGGATGGTAGGGTTTAAGGTTTTGTTACGTGACACCAGCATGAATTTGGTCTTTGATAGGTTCATGGCTAAACCTGCATTTCGGCTTCGTTCGTAAACTCTGTCCACTATCATTTGTAATTCCTCCGCGTTTGAAGCAATAAGGATGGTGTCATCTGCGTATCGGATGTTATTGATCACGCAACCGTTGACTACTACTCCCCATGCTTGATCATCCAGCGCATCAGAAATGATAGCTTCAGAGTACAAGTTAAAAAGCAGGGGCGACAATATACAGCCTTGCCTCACCCCTCGACATATGGCCACTTCCTCGGTTTCTTCCCCTTCGACTCTTACTACGCCCGTTTGACCCCAATAGAGGTTTTGAATGATGCGCACATCCTTCCCATCTAATCCCGCTCTATTTAAAAGACATATAAGAACCTCGTGACGAACACGGTCAAAAGCCTTTTCGTAATCAACGAAACATAAATATACATCTTTCTGCAAGTCTTGGCATTTTTGGACGAGTAAGTTAACTGCGAATAATGCCTCTCTGGTGCCAACACCCGGTCTAAATCCAAATTGAGTCTCTCCTAGTTGTTCCTCACACTTTACACGGACTCGACCGTGCACAATGGAAAGAAACAACTTTAACACCTGACTCATCAAACTTATTGTTCGGTAATCACTGCATTTTTTGGCGTTTGGCTTCTTCGGTAAGGTAATGAAGGTAGATTTCAACCATTCTTTTGGCAAGATTCCGGTATTGTAAATGTGATTAAAAAGTGATGTTAGCGAGTCTACATATTCGTATTCGATTAGCTTAAGGATCTCTACTGCAATGTGATCCGGTCCGGTTGATTTTCCGGTTTTAGCATTCCTTAAAGCATGGAGTATCTCAGATCTTAGTATTGCTGGACCATTTATACTTTGTGGTGTTGATGCGACTCTTCTGGTACAGTCAGCAAACATGTCTTCTACATAGGTTTTCCATATAGACTTCTTTTTTCCCACATTAGAAACCAACTGTCCGCTGTCGTCCACCAACATACACTGTTTTGAGCCTCGCCCGATAGCTGCCATTTCCTTTATTTCTTTATGTAAGTTAAAGTTATCGAATTTCTTGTCTAATTCTTCAATTTTCTCACATTTTCCTTCATAAAATTTATATCTCGCTACCCTAATTTCGGCCTTAATTTTTTCTTCAATTTCCCTATACTGGTTCAAGTCAGTCTGTTTGTAAGTCCTACGCTTATCCATGAGTTCCAAAATGTCATCAGTCATCCAGATTTGTTTCTTCTGTATGGGGTGTGGTTTCAGAATAGCTCTATTAATATAGATCACCGTGTCCCTTAAACTGCCAACGGAATCTTCTACTGAAACGGGCTCCATATTATTTTTCGCCCAGCCGTTAATCGCATTGGACACTTCTGCCCTCTTCTCCTGATGCTTCAACAGTCGCACGTCCGGTCTGACCATAGGTTTTCTTCTACCTACCTACCTACCTGGTTGTATATACCTACTTACATTGTATTGCTTGTAGCCATCTTAATGCCTAAAATTCGTATAACATAATATTATAGTCCGGTCACCGGCAGAAGCTCAATACTGATTAAAAAACAAAAAACAGCCTTCAAAAACGCATAAAATAACTAATTTTAAAATAGTTGGTATAGGTTCATCCAACTGAAGTCAGCTTTTGGTTAAAAACATTGTGTTCGTCGACTTCAATTGGGACTGACCTATACCTACCATTTTAAAAGAAGTTATTTTTTGCGTTTTTGAAGACAGGTTTTTTTTTTTAAAACATTTATTTTATTTTATACTTTTTAGTGATCTTAATAAGCTGTTATGTAGGCCCGCCCACTATTTACTTGATATGAAACTTTAAGATATTTCAAGTTAACTGCAAGTAACGCCGCAGGAAAGTCATAGTCATATTTAGACAATTAAATGTTCTTTGTTTGTCACTCAACTACCTTAATCGAGATATCTTATCGTCGCCCTTGAAATAGGTAACGTTGAGGAGTTGGCTGTTGGCCATCTGTGGTCTTCATCATCAGTTCCTCTTCACCAAAAGATACTTTCTGAATGCAAATACTGAACTTATTACTACAAATACTGAAATTGGTATTATGTATGTAAGTATGCCTATAATATTTGAGGAGTTCCCTCAGTTCTTAGTTTTTGATGAGGGAAATAATTGATTTGAAATAAATGAGAATTAGATGAGAGATGTTTGTTTTATTTCAAGGTAGGCTCTATAGTCGATGTAATAGTATAACTTTATCTACATCCCTATCATAATATGTTCAGAAATGGTAAGCAAATGGCCTACCTGTATTAAGAAACCTGTATAAGTAGTTGCATCTTAATATTTACATTAAAGTATAGTGCATCTTAATGTTTACATTAAAGTATCGATAAATATAATTTTAAAGTATCGATAGTACTATGCGAGGCAAAAATGTAGCGATTACGGAACAATAGACAGGTGTGCAAACGCGAAGAGGAGATTTATCGATAACGGAAAAAAGCTCTGTGATAAAAAAAACACTCACGGAGCAAAGAGATATTAAATAAAGCTACGAGTAAAAAGGCGAAGAGGATATTTACCGATCGCGAAAGAAAACTCTGCGGAAAAAACACTATCACGGAGCAACGAGACATTAAATAAAGCTACGAGTAAAGAGGCGAAGAGGAAAATTATCGATCGCGGAAAAATGCGAATCGGAAAAAAACTACAACGAAATAACGCTTTCGCGGAATCGATCTAACAAATCATTTTTATATCGTTACCGGAGGTTATTCATAATGGTAGGGGGTGAGAGAGTAACCACTTTGTCAGTCGGTTGCAATCCAATTTAATTACAATTACACATGCGTATATATACAACGTTAACTTACTTCAGTACTAACTAATGCGCGCTAGCTACACGTACAGGTATTGTCTAATCTAAATGCAATTCATCAATACGTGAATCGATAACAATTACTAAACGTGCCTACTGGCACAGTACAGTACCTAATAATACTGTTGACGTTTCGTTACCAAAATATTTTATGGGAACTTCCTTTTTTGGTACCGATATCCAACAACACAACAACAAAAGTAAACAACACAACAAGTAGTTCCCATAAAAAAAAAATAGGGAAAAATTGTTTTAATTGCCTTATCCATTTCTATGTCTAGAATGTCGCTCACACTGCTCAATATTGTGAAAAAACCTTAGTAACGTATTGAACTGACTTAATTCAAAATATTGTCCTGCAGGCGAGGTGCTCTGGTACCCTGGCGGCGACATCACAAGCAACCGCCTCAAGCACTCCGTGCTCTCACTGCTGGAACACCGCGCGCCGGCCTTCGTGATGGACCTGGTGTCACGCGCCTCGGGGAAGAAACCCATGTGAGTCATCATCATCAGTTCAGCTCACATCCATACACTGCAGGGCAAAGGCCAATTCATTTGGAGCATGGGCATCAATGTAAATAAAAATGAAAAATTGTCTTCGTTGGTCCGGAAAAATTGGACAGAATGACGTCGTTTGTGCCAGCTACTAGTTTTTATACTATCTCAAATCAAACTGCAATTGAGAACGGTGTTTAGACTATAGTCTGTACTTTTAGGTATTTAAAAAATGTAAACTAAACAACCACGTGATATAGTTCGTCAGCCAATAGAAGCATAACACTGATACGTCAAAG
The DNA here is from genome assembly GCA_963966035.1 of Acleris laterana. NCBI lineage: Eukaryota > Metazoa > Arthropoda > Insecta > Lepidoptera > Tortricidae > Acleris > Acleris laterana. Next base: position 6,946,693 of record OZ014467.1, on the reverse strand, counting down.
TTCGATAAAACAGTTTTGATTAGCTGTTTAACAATTTCACGTGGTTTGGATTGTTTTCATTTTTTTAAATACCTAAAAGCATAGACTATAGGTGGAGCGACGAACTTCTCAAGATGGCATGGCGTTGGGAGAGAGGTCTATGTCAATTTTAATCCGCTCCCATAATGTCGAAGCTATAGTTCATTGACAGAAATTTGTGTTTGTATCTGAGTGAACTGTTTTGTGGTTGAATTAGCCTTAGGTTATGATTTTTTGCAGTTGTTTAAAAATGTTTCCCCCCCCCCCAATTGATATTTGAGGTAGTTAAAGTAATAATGCACCCTTCCCATTGCGTAATTGGGCATATGTTTTGCTCTAAGTGCAGATCTTCCACTCTAACTTTTATGAGCTCAACGTGTGCTTGACGACTTTACAGGATGATGCGAGTCCAGAACAAGCTGGAGAAGGCGGCGGCGTGCCTCGAGTACTTCACCACACGCCAATGGGCGTTCGCTGACGACAACGTGCAAGCGCTCTGCACTGCGCTCTCACCAGACGACCGACGCATATTTGACTTCAATGTCAGGTGGGTTCACAATTTGCAGGGTCAAGTTTCAAGGTCACGTTTCAAGGTCAAGGTTAAGTTTTAAGAGTAAATTTCAAGGTCAAATTTCTACCTGGGATAATGAGGATCAAATTTTGAGGGAACATTTCATGGGTAATTTCCCGTTCTACACGGTCGCAACAACCAGGCGACTCGATCAAGGTCAAGATTGTCCTAGGACAAAAAAAATATCGTGCAGACGTCCGAAGGACAACCAACTTCAATGAAATCAAGTTGAGAAGACAACTTGCGCTTGGTTTGTAAGTTTTAGACAAGTTTCCAGGGTGTTTGAAGAGCAAGTTATAAGCTCATCAGGATAATCACCTAAACAAGTACATTTTAAGAAATTGTGATTTGAAAGTTAGATTAAATTTCGTACGTAATTTTTGTGTAGAGGTTTCTTTAACAGTAAAAAAAAGTGAGATCTAGGTACTGAGTGGCTTTTTCAAAGTGACTAAACATGTTATTTCCGTTTCAAGCGCAGTGGGAAGAAATAATTATAATAAAGCGTCAAACTCTGTCTTGCAATTCTTCCAGCATGCTTCATATTGTTTGGATCACATGACTCGTTTGCCTGTTAAATGGGTCATATATGGACTTATTTTACCGTATTTCCTGTGGACATACTCATAGTTAAAGTTTTTAAGGCCTAATTTTCAAAACGGCGTCACGTCTACTTTAGTCATATCAAATTAAAACAACGTATATGCACACAAGCTTTGACTATTGACCACAGGAGAGACCGCTTTTGTTTTTTCGAATGTGTATCACCATGCTAAGATAGACAAAAAAGAGAGAAGACAAACCTGTAGCAACGTGTGTCGCCTTGTTCACAGGAACATTGACTGGGACGCGTACATCGAGAGCTACGTGCTCGGCATCCGGAGATTCCTGTTCAAAGAGAGCCCCGACACGCTGCCGCGCTCCCGGACCCATATCCGGAGGTTAGTGCCTAAATTACAGTCACGAGATTTAATTTGGTACCCACCTTAGGTCCAAAGTCAATTTGACATTCTACAACGATAAGGTTGAGTTCCCTAAAAGCTAAAAATGACTTGACATCTCTAATGACATTGACGACTTCAAGCATGTTTTTTCTTGAAATGGGTCCCAAATTAACGCTCGTGACCGTACATACATACATACATGCATACCTTAACGCCTTCATTCCCAGAGTGGGGTAGGCAGAGCTAAAGAATTACCAACAACTCTAAATTCGCGGGTGGTAGGACCTTGTGCAGGGCCCGTCCGGATCGCTACCACCATCTTATCCATTAACCTACCGCCAAACAGCAGTGTTCACACTGTTGTGTTCCGGTTTGGGGATAAGACAGCCGGTGAAATGACTAGCATAGAGGCATTCCATCTTAGTCCTCAGGGTTGGCAACGCATTTGCAGTCTTAGGATTGCATCGCAGTCCTGTGAATGCGAATGTCTATGGGTCACAGTTTCCACTTACCATCAGGTGGCCTGTGTGCTCGTTTGTCTTCTCTATGACATAAAAAAAAAAAAAAAAAAAAACTTGTTAATTCTGTAACCATGTTTTGCCTAAACAGGCTATGATGTTTACCATATTAGTGACAGGTTGCATGTTGTCGCCCACGAATACTACAAGCCTTTATTCCCTTAGTCGCCTCTTACGAAATCCACAGAAAGATATGGAGTGGCACTATTCTAATCCGGCGACCACACGGCAACCCTGACTTGTGACTAGAATTTCATAGTAGAGTACAGGCCCCTATCCCACAAAACTTAACAAGCATACAATTTAACAAATTTGTCAACTTTTTGTATGGAGATCCGTACAAATTTGTCAAATTGTACGCTTGTAAAGGTTTGTGGGATAGGGGCCAGGTCGATTCACAAGAGCTGGCACGAATGGATTGAATGAGTGAATCAAAGTATGCTAGTGTGTAAAATAGTAACAGGTTTTCGGTTTGAAATTCGAACATATCGGTTTAAAGGACGGCACTCACACAATGATAGGTAACATTACTTTCGTTCAATCCATTCGTGCCAACTCTTGTGAATCGACCAGGGGGGTTATTATTTATTATGACATGGTTATGCAATTCTGTTTACGCTGAGAGAAAAGGACAGAGCTATATAACTACCATAGCTCTGTCCCTTACACTCACCGTAAAATGAACTTCATAGTTATGTCATAATAACCGCCCCTGTACTATATTTCACTTGGATACCCAGTGAGGGGTCCACCGCATAAATCGAGATCTTATTAGACCTACCTCAGCTTTGGTAGCACTCGAAATGCTCGTCGTAAAAACACACTGATTTGCAGACCTAGGAGTATTCGGGGCAAAATTAAATGACAGCTAGGGATTGCCTATATCGATAAACTCAATTATCGATACTTTTCCCATATATTAGCGATCGCTCCAAGTCAGGTTTGTAAAAATAAAATTTGATTGAAAGTATGCAATGAAACAAAATAGCAAAATAACTCTGGTTATTCTTTATTTTAAAAGGATTTTTTAACCTTCACTCATCATCATCATACTTATATTTTTTCCGTATTGTGAATTTCAGAATGACTGTCCCATTTACTATTGTTAAAATAAACGACTAGAATTTGTTAGGAATAAAAACAATGTGACGATGATGAGTGAAGGTTATAAATCCTTTTAAAATAAAGAATGACCAGAATTAAACTGCTATTTTGTTTAATTTGCATACTTTAAAAAATAAACTATTTTTACAATCAAAACTTGGAGCGATCACTAGTATATGGGAAAAGCATCGATAATTAAGTTTATCTATAAAGGCAATCCTTAGCTGTCATTTAGTTTTGCCCCGTATATTCCTAGGTCTGCTGATTTGCAATGCTTTGAGCTTTGATGCTTTTTTTTGCGGGTGGTAGGACCTTGTGCAGGGTCCGTCCGGATCGCTACCCCCCATCTTATCCATTAACCTACCGCCAAACAGCAGTGTTCGCATTGATGTGTTCCGGTTTGGGGATAAGACAGCCGATGAAATGACTAGCATAGAGGCATTCCGTCTTAGTCTTCAGGGTTGGCAACGCATTTGCAGTCTAGGATTGCATTGCAGTCTTGTGAATGCGAATGTCTATGGGTCACAGATTCCACTTACCATCAGGTGGTCTGTGTGCTCGTTTGTCATCTCTATGTCATAAAAAAAAAACATAAAAAAAAATGCAAGTTTTGTTTCAGGTTACACATAGTGCACGTGCTAACTCAACTAGCGGCGGTGTTTTTCTTGTGGCGGTTCCTGTTTTCCCGCTCGCTCGCTCTGCGCGCCCTCTGGCGGCGCATCATCGACGTCATAACACGCGCCGCGCGCATGCTCGCCATCGCTTGATGCTGACAACCCCCCGGTGGGCCCCAATCCTAATCAATCTTCGAAAGTTAGGCTTCAGTTTGCGTTGAAAATTGCGAGGCGACGGTGTTTATCGACTCGTGAGATTGCAATTCAAGGTCGAGTCACACAATCGGACACTGCGTTCCCGTTTTGTGACTCTGGAATTTTTATGTCAAGTTACGCGTTGGAATTTTGGCGTGCGGATTCCGCTGTGTTACTACTTTTTTAAGGGGGAATATTGGCGTGTGAAGTGACACAGTGGAATTTTTATGCGAATATTTATGATGTGTGATGAAAGTTGAAATGTCAGTGGGATTTGCTCGTGTAGAAATGGCTCTATTGGGTGACGTTTCGATACGTTCGAGTAGAGGACAAACGTAATTGTTACGTTTCAGACGCGCAAAATGAATGTGATTTGACAATTTAAATGCATCCCATTTGATATTTGATAGGCACTTTCCGCCATTAAAATTACAATGATCAAAAAATCTCACGTGTATCCGATAGATGTCATCGGTTTCGATTGCATGAACACTTCAAGCTCCTTTTAACAAAATGGCGGTTGGAATAGAATTTTTAAGAACACAGCGGCATAATAAAGTAGGATTGTTTTCCCTCAACTCTTAAGCTTGATTGAATGGTCTGATACTGCTTCCATAGGCGTTATGACGTATGGACGAACCAATTCTACATTTAATATAGATAATCGAGAATGAAATAACTATAGTCACAGATTTTTTTTAGTAAAAATGGTCATTACAGATAATCTAGACGAAGACGAAGAAGAGATATGCAAAAACTAGCGACTCGTACAGTCAAGGACTTTAATTGTTAGGCCCCTATGGAACCCTGTCGTATAACGTTGATCATTAATTTTAGCGTAATTTCTTTCATATGGTTTGACGCTGTCATTATGACAGGGTTCCATAGTGGCTTAACAATTAAAGTCCTTGACTGTACATAAACCAGAACTTATTTTACATAAAAACCTTTTGTGAAAAGTTGTCTAACTGATAGTGGAAACAGCATAACAATTAGTTGCGGAGTTTGGGAGGAGTTGGCGTATATGCAGACAAGACGCGAAAAGCTAGTGGGTGAATTGCAAAAATATTATACATAGTTAAGGACTTAATTGAGACAACGTTAACTTTCTTCTATTGTTTGTCCTTTGTGTAACGAAAGTTATGCATGTCATTATATGACTAATCTTCGTTACACACAGGACAAAGTTAAGGATTGTTAAGGCTTTTCTAATTGAGCCCCTAATTATGTACAATATTTTTGAAATTCACCCTACTCTTGTTTTGTACAGTCAACAGCATAAATAAGTGATCATTTATGTACCTTGTCACTTCGACGTCGTGTTTGAAATATTATACAAAATTGTGAAACGATTGAAAGCGACAAGGTACAGAAATGATCACTTATTTATGCTGTTGACTGTACTATCTAAAGACGATGATACCTTACTATTCTAACGAATAATTGCAAACAACCAACTCTTAATACGTACAATAATTAAATATTTTAAAAGTAATATAAATGGAAATGTAGATTTTACTACCAAATCACTAAGCTTCACTTGAAAAATCCAAATGACTTTTTTACATCACCTTTTGAAATTATCATCAGAAACACAATAGATATAGCGCTGGGTTTAGACAATGACAGAAAGTATTAACATCTGTTGCTTGAGAGGCAACTACTCCAATCGAGGGTTTTACCTTTTGTGATTTCTTGTTGCCTGAATAAGTGAAGCTAGTGGCTTTGCATTTGATTATATGTTACTTTATTTATTTATGTTAGATCTATCATCCGATTTTGAGTGCCAGTTAATATATTTAATCGATAGATGTCGCTAGTTATTGGGGATCTTTCGTACAGATGTTGTACGGTCACGAGCGCTAATTTGGGACCCATTTCAAGAAAATTATGTTTGAAGTCGTCAATGTCATTAGAGGTGTCAAGTCATTTGTAACTTTTAGGGAACTCCATTTTATTGTTGTAGAATGTCAGATTGACTTCGGACCTAAGGTAGGTACCAAATTAAATCTCGTGACTGTACATATTCAAACGATATCGTATCTTGTCGTGTAAATATGTATTTATATTGCTTTCTCAGTTACTTTATACATGAGTACTAACTGAAAATACAAGATAAATACGGAGTAGACTGACAAAATACTATGTCTTTTCATTATTTACTACATTTGTAATTTGGTTTTGTTTGTCAAACCTTTATGTTGATAAAATAGTCAGCTTTTGTCGAGTCTAGAGACGAGTATAGTTTCCAGCGGGCCTTATATGGCTGTGTCTATATCGCGTGTCAACTGTGGATAAAGCATCCGTCACTTTTTGACACGTGTACTTATTTACCTGTCAGAAGGTGACGGATCCAAAATTTATCGCACGTTAAACGCAGCCATATTCGGCCCCCTGATTGACATCATTACGGAATTTAGAATTGGTTCGGTTCGTACGTCAGCGTCGTATAACTTAACACTTCCGCTATAAGCAAATAATAATTATGTTATTGTTACATTAAAATAATGGTTATTCCAAATAATTTTGTACCAATGTAATGTAACAGCTCAATGAAATAATTGCAAAGTTCAAAGCTCTGTTATATGTAGAACTAATTATTATATACAATAGTGTATCGCTATAAACACGTATATTTAATATTTATATTATGACGTCAGTCGTAGCACGGAGGGCTTGGCTGGCGGGTGGAACTACTGTTTGTCTCGTTCGCACGTACGGGATCCAGCAGTGAAAGCGTGACGCGTGTATTACGTGTGCTGTGTCGCTATAGCAACGGAACTGTAGGGCTAGAAATTGCATTCTAAGATAGATGGCGACTGTAGAGTTAAAATAAAGAGTGAATTGACTAGGCTGTTATGCGGATGAACCAAAGCCTAAAGCTTATCTCAAGTCCGCATTCTCGTTCCCAACTTTTCTTCGAATTTTCATAACCTAACCTTACTTAAAGGCACCAGTTTTCAGCCACATGTAGTCGGCCTCTGCCTATAATTTGTACGAGTGGGAAGAGTACGAAAGATATACCACCAGCACTCATATAAGGTCGACTACTGGTCACTGGCTGACCACTGGCGACTTTACCTTATAGGTTTATTTTTAAAAATATCGAAAAGTTGATGGATTCAGTAAAGAAACATAAGTTTGAACTTATTAATTACCGGAAACAATACTTTGTACTTGCTATAGGTTACCCTATCCCTTTTAAATATTTGTCCAATGTTCTTGTAGACGGATTATCCGGCGAAGTTAAGTAGTCCAGTGTGCTCATAGGCGTATGATAGAACAAGTCACCTACTGAATTTGTTCATGCTCTTAAGGCTGCGTTTCCACCAGAGCTGTGCGAGGGAGCTAAGCTGTGTTGCGAGGAAAATTCCACCAATAGGATTATTTTGTTTTACTAGCTTTACTATCCTATTGGTGGATTTTTCCTCGCAACGCAGGTGGAAACGCAGCTTTAGACCTTAGACTTGAAACTTGCAAACAAAATGACGACAAGCCTCATTTATCCTTATAAATGCCAATTAGCACGATAGACAACTTAAACTTTCCAGTTAATAATGACTGAGAGAGTAAGAGAATTACCTCGCAGCCTTATGAATTTCTGGAACACAGAATTGACAGTGATCAGTTTTTCAGTATATCAACATTTCGAGGTTCATGAGTTCATGACAGTTCCACTTTTTTTTGGATTTTTACAGCCGTCAATCCTTCTAGAATGAAATGAACTTTTTCATCCCTACAAGGGCTCTGTTTCACTTTCTCTAGCCAATGTTGTAGAAATTCTGTAAAAAAATAATATTTGACGTAACAGTCACTGTTAACTGAATAAAGAATGCCATATCGTCAACCATATGATTAGAATATCGAAGCAGAATGGCCTAAAATAAAGTGGAATAGAGATTAGATGTTCTTTTGAGAGTTTATAACACCTCTGAATAAGTCACTAACGAGAGAGACGCAGCAATAAGTTAAAATGAGATGGAGATATCGCCATATGTATCTAGTGTCAAATGACAAAGTGACAAATGACAGCATTTGTCATTTGACACTAAACAATAAAGTTCCATTTTAATGGACATGAAAACGTCACTCATTTAATACAATCATTGATTGACAGTTCGGGTGCCATCGTATTCCGATTGAGATCCGAGTTTTCCCGAAGGAAAATCATTTTGCACTACATCTGTAAGATATAGCGGCGTCTCTCTTGTAAGTGATTCAGAAACGTGTTATAAGCTTTTGAAAACGCTATTTAATTCCTCGACTAACTATTAACTGGTGAGTTAAAAGTACCGCCATATTCGTCATTTAAGACTGCGCCGAGCAAACGCCGAGCGTCCAGTGGCGCCCTCATTACTATTATTGTGTTTTCTAATTAACTAAAGAATTTCCTTGCAATCAGACGATACGTTTTTGTAGCGCAAGTAAAAACACAATATCGTCGGCTTAGTGCAAGAAGTCATTAACCCACAAAAAGTCAAGTTCGAGAAAAACGGGCCCAAAGTTTTGACTTAGTCAAATGAACATTATTGTTGTAGGTTCGGGTCTAGATTTAAAAATTAAACACAAGTGGTTAGCTAAATATATTTAGTATCAAAACCAATTAAAAACTTTGTACAATAATTCCAAATAACTTTTTTAAAAGCCTAAATATGTAGTTAGTGACTTTTTGTCTTTCTCGCTTTAAGGGAACTTACAATTAGTTATTTTTTATTTTAATCACAATTAAATCGAGAAACACAGTTTTAAACGAGAAATTTGGTTTCATCAGTCTTAATTATTACCCTAGAAACTTTATGAACATATTAACAACGCATAAACAGTTTTAAAAACTCTACTTCACAGATATAAACTCAACAAAACCACAACAATAACATAAAATTCTCAAAATGGCGTTATTTGTAACTCCAAACTAAAGTAACTAAAAAATGTTTTTTTTTTATAGAGGAACTTAATATTAAGTATATTATAATCCCAGACACTCACAGCAAGCACTACTTACTTACTGTTATAAAACATAAAAACTTCTAAAAGTATTAAAATAAAAAGATCAGCCTTTGATTTTGAACTAATACTGTAAGTACGAAAAAGAGTTAAAAAACCTAGTCATCCATCTTTTTTACTCTTCGTCTTCTGAGTTTGAAGACATTTCTTCAGGTACATAATCACGACTTTCTTTGGCTGGCAAGTTCTGGTACCAGTGGTGAAGTACCGCGGGTATAATTTTTTCATTGCACATTTTTAGTAAGTCCTTTTTTTAGCTAGAGTGATTGGCAGTTTTTGGTTGTAAGCTTTTCTCAAAATGTAAGTGTTATAATTGAAACCCTGTATGGGTTTTTCAAGCTTACGTTTTCGCAGTTGTTTTATTGGGGCCATAGATTGGGATGTATTACTTTTTAACACGTGAAATTCTTTATACTCCGATTTGAAATCGTATCTGTATAAAACAACATTCGGCCTTTTTTTCTCTAGTCGAAAAGATTTCACTTTAAGCCATCGCAGTTTTTCTCCATTGACGTCAATCGATCGATTCTGCATCAAGTTATCTCTCAAGTCTTTAGGTTCAAAATATCTGTGTGGTTCATAACTATCGGTTCGTACGGTTTTTTCAGGGTTTTATTTTTCTTATTTTTTCTGTTTGATCTTGCTAATCGAATAACATTACAGAAGTCTATCATTGAGTACACTGGCATTAAACGCAATTGGTTCTCAATCGCACTGTGCATGCTATCTACCTCCATATGTGTATGACCAGACTCTAAATATTTATGTTCTATTACCTCGTGATGAGTTGTCTGAACTAAATACAACTGCAGGTTTAAAAGGAATTGATTACGATTTTGGCCTCCACAGGTGTCAGTGAATATGGAAATCTCTTTTACAGTAGATGGGAGACGTTTTATCCATAGATACAAAGCCGTACCCACCTCATCGCTTCCTTTTTTGCCATCCAGCTCAGACCAGAGGTAACAAAAGCCGTCATTGGGAGTGCGAGCTTCATAAATGGTAGCATTGGTACACAATCAATTTGCGAAGGTAATAAAGAATAGAAACAGTTCCATTTGGGATATGAAGTACCTTTTGTAAATCTAAGGTTAATGAATTAAAGCTTTCATCTTCATTAGCACGAATTTTGTCCAATTCTTTGGCTTCTCGACGTTGTTCTTTTAGTGAAATGTGTAAGTCATATTTTTGTTTCCAAGATTCAAGATCGGGTCCGTTTGTATTTTTGATACTGTTATACTTATGACATGTTAGACATTGTTTTTTTTTTGGTTTGTGAAAATCCAAATTATATTCAGTTCCAAATACATTTCTGTACACGTTTATAGTAACAGAAGTCCAAAACGCTTTTTTGCATTCCTCTGTATAAAGTTCGTACATTCTTGAAATAGATAGCGTGCCATCTAAATAGAGTTTTGACGATGTTTTTCGGCAATAGTGCGATTCCATTGTAGGGAATAATTCGATGTGTTGTTTTATAAAATCTATATCGTCTTGTTTGGTTTTATTGTGAGCAACATGCTTACCACGTTGGTCTTCTCCTTCAAAAAGACCAGAACTGCCAACCTTGGAAAATGCATTGTTTATAGGGCCGTTTGAAATACAGAGGGTACTTTTAAAAAACTTTTCACATACCTTGATTTTACCTTCATCATTAGAAAAAATATATGAACGTGACATGGTTCGTTTTCTAACTGCTTTTACGTAACACCTTTGTGGAGGATTTACTGATATGTTCGCGAGTATAAAATCCTTTTGACGAGAGTAGTCTTTTAAACCCCAATATGTTTGACAATTTTTTTTACGTTCTTCATCGCTGAAATTTAGTGGGCAGTTAAGCTTGCATTGACAACCTCCCGGCTTGGGGGCTTTTCCTGGCAATAACTTTTTTCTACAATTTTTGTACAGTGCTTACACTGTGATTTACAATTTTTTTGCTTGTTTCGGTCGTAAGACTTTTCAATTTTTTTGTGCCATCTTGTTGTGTTATTTTTTTTGAGTGCTTTTGTTTCCAACTCATTATCGTCAATATCACTGATCTTATCAGTCAAAAAGTCAAAAACAAAACCTAGGTACCTATACAAAATCTCGCCCTAAGGACAAAATTGGTATTTCGTAAATGAAATACTTACTTACCTACAACTTAACAGCATAAAGTAATTTGCACGTATCTTATTATAAATAAAATGACAAAGGTAGTTACGCTGTGATCTTCATTCTCCTTATTTAGAATCTTTTCTAACATCAAAGATCCTCGTCCTGCCTTAAATTTAATACCATTTCGCTTCATTTTGTAAGAAATCACCAACTTCTCGCGTAACGTCCATCCCCGGTCGCAGCCGCAACGGTATGACTTCGATCGCGGTGGCCGAACCCCCGCCCCGTTACCGCGAGAGCAAGACGTACTCGTAGGTATAAATGAGTTGAAATATGAACTGTTGTGCAAGAATATTTCACTAAAGGTGTTTAAATTCATACAAGTTATTTGCCAAAAGTCACTAACCATAATTTAATCACGTGAATTACATGTCTTTGGACATAACAAAAATCGATAAATATCATTAATTACTTTAAAAAATCATTCTGATTGCCATTAATGCTGTCTCCTATTTTTTTTAAACTTTATAAAGTGCTTTAGTTATTTTATACTAAAGTAAAAGTGGTAATGTGCATCCAATGCTCATTTTGATAAAAATCATTAAAGCATGATAATAACTTTTATTTTCGTTTTACGGTTTGCTAAAAGTAACTATATGCATATAATGAATTCTAGCTCAAATACTTTCATAGCTTTATTCATATTGTTTTATTTTTTAAAGTTGATAAGTAACAAAAGTGAATATTTAAACAAAATAAAAAGATAAAAAATAACAAATTTGTTTTGTTTAAAGTTAGTAATGGTCTAAAACCAATTTACATCAAATCAATAAGGCAAAAAGTTAAGTTAATGACTTAATGTCATGGCTGTAACATCGAAATTATTCAATGTAAAAAAAAATGGATCCGTGCGTTAGAAAGAGTAAGTCGCGGCGAATCCGCCCGTGCTCGTACCTGTACTTAGTGATTTTATGCCTTTAGTGACTTCTTGCACTAAGCCGACGATATATGGGATACGTAACAAACATTAATAACAATTACCCTTTGAGTAGTCAGCTCATCGGGAAAAGGTGGCCACTTTTTTCCGTTAAGTTGATAACTCAAAGGTGAATTGTTGTTAAACTATGTGATATACCCTATAAGTTGTGTTTTCATTTGTAGTACAAAAACATTTCGTCCAATTTCAAGAAAATACTTTAGTTCATTAGAAAACACAATAAAAGTAATCAGGGTGCCACTGTACATCCGGCGTACGCTCGGCGCAGTCTTAAGTCAAAAGAGACTTAATTTAAAATACACAATTTACATTCGCAAGTTAATAATTCGTTGACGGATTAAGAAGTGGGATCTTTAAGAGGATCTCATAGCGATATGTTATGTGACACTGACTGTACATGTACATGCATGAGCACAAAGGTTATCTAAGTATTTACGAGTACTTTTTCCATTAGAAAATGTTTGGTTAGAAATGAGAGTGAGATAATTATGACTTGGGTAAAGATAACTTTAACGAACGAATAATAGGATTCCTTTGGTTTTTTTTCATAACGTGACGTTTGACACGATTATTTATGAAGTCTAAATAATCTGTGAATTACATCTTAAATTTGTTATTAATTGGGTGAATCTATTTTGAAGATAATCCTTTATTTTGGGTCTTAAATGGAAGGAAAAAATATTTTAAAAATATATGTCCGTTTTGTTACCAAAATCAAAGACAATTTTTTTGGTAACGCAATGGACATATTATTTATTTCAAAATTCTATTTTGTATATTCGAAATTCTATCCAGTATGATGGTCCCAACCAACAAACCAAATTTATTTTTTTATTCGTTTTTTTTAAACTCCGTTTTTACCAAATGTATCTTAGAAGTGGATTGACCCAATTATGATAAATTTTTTCTCCTGTAACATGATATTGTCTCTCAAATCACAACAATGTATTTTTTACTACACATCTAAACTATTTTTTGGACTGTGTCGATCAGGTCTTATATCAGGTCAGCAAGTGGCCAGCGGCAATTTCGCGATTTATAATTGCTATAGTTACCAGGCTGTCTGACGTGAGGCTCTAAGAATTTTGAAGGAAGTAATGTCTCGTGAAAGTACTTCGTAAATGCAAACAGTGCGTCACTGTGACTAGAAAATATCCAATTTATCAACATCCCACAAAATCGTATTAGATTAATGTATTCAGACATTGCTAGATTAAAATAGGTAAAAAAAATATGTATTATTGTTTAGTGCATCGCGCTTAAGTCTTATTATGATTCAAATAAAAAAATAGCCCAAAATGTACTAGTCAATGTTATAAATGACGTGACAATTTTTTGAAACGAAAATTAAATTATATTGTTATAAATATTTAATAGGCAATTATTAATGGGAAAGTAATTGACACGATTAAAGTTATATTTGACGCCTGACTGACACGGTTTGAATGTTTCTATTATATTAATTACAACGACTTAAACAACTTATAAAATATTATATGCATATATGAGAAAAGTGTTGCAAGGAATAAACTAGAATATAAAAATCAATTTTCTGACGGTTTAAAACTTAACTGAATTGTTTATGTATTTATCAAAATCTGTTGGAAATCATTGCTCAGACATTAACAAAATTTTAGTTTTAAACTTGTAGAAAACTCAGTTTTATTTCTGAGTACTTTCAAACGACGAGAGATTTTCAGTCAGGCGGGCATTTAAGGCTAAAAATGAAGAAGTGCATTTAAATAAATAAATTATTTGTTCATTTTGTACCTTCACCTTCTTAGTGTTTTTTTTTTGTCATGGTTCATGTAATTATTTTTTTGGGTAACCAAACAGGAGCCACTAACGCAGTAGACACGTATGCACTTTAATTTTTAAACTGAAACACTGTTTTATTTTATGAGACAGTAAAGTAATCGAACATAAAAAACTATTCTTCAAATCAAGAAAGTACCTAAATTACCTTTTGGCTTCACCATCATTTTGTCATTTGATAACTTATTTGCTGTCATATGTTTCACCGTTTTTTACTTGAAAATCAGAATTTCTTCCAGTGTCATTTCATGTTATTGATATTTCAAAAAATGATACTTTTACCCCTAAGTTAGAACACTTATCCGTAACACAATATATTACTTATCGAACAAAATTATATTTCCGTAACTCAGTGGAAAATGTAACATAACAGACACAATACGCTTCCTATAATATATAGTTTCAATCGACTAGTAAGTGATCGATTGATGAGTTTTATCTTATCGCGTAATAATTAGCCTTTTTGGTTTTATAACAAGCTGTTATAGCTACATAAATGTAAATTAGGTACTTGCTTGTGACAAAAACGACGGTCTTTGAAACAAAATAAATTAAAACATAACTTTACTTGTTTCTGTCACATGGAAGTAGTATTTTTTTCACAATTTTTTCACATTTTCGATCCTGCCATTGACACGCTGAATGGTTTATCAGCCTTATTAAAGTTGTTATAATAATTTTAAAAGCTTTTTAAAAGCAGCAAATGTGCCGAATTTTTAAACCTTCGCTAGATACCATGGTGTTAGGCCTAGTACCTGATCTTTTAAGAGATATTGTGCGTTATAACATTGCGAAAATAGAAGATGGTTTTAGTTCTAAGGGCTTTAATTCGAAGTTCGAAAGTTCAGCTCTGTCTCCTTCTCTCAATTCTATCATAAATAAGGAGTGAACCGGATACAAGATTCGAATTTTGAATTTTGTTTGTCGATGTAACCCATTTGATATACTATTACTACATCGTTAACAGAGTCTGAGTTATGCTAAATTTAATCCAAATAGCTCTCTTTTAAAACGTACTAAAATTGTTTTTTTAAATGAACTCTAATGCGTTATATTAAACACTTATGTTGGGAGGGGTTAAAAGAAAGAACGGCACTGTTATTTTGTCTCCCATGTTTTCAATCTAGAGCTGGGAGGTTATTATGACTTGGCTACTCAATTCATTTTACGGCGGTAAAGAACAGAACTATAGCAGTTATAACTCTGTCCTTTTCACTCAGCGTTAACGGAACCGCATAGCTATCTCATAATAACCCCACTGATCTGACACAATTACATTATTAATAAGCCATTTGAAATGACTCTTTACTTATGTCATGACGCTTCCTTAAAATTATGTAAGGTGATTTTATATTTTAACGATGAAATTTCGATATGTCATGATTTTTTACGCGTCTTTTTCGTAACTTTAGATGGTTCTAAAGTATTGAAATTTTCTCCTTAAGCTCCTATGCTTTTTTCCTTAGGTATATTCCGCCGGAACGTATAAAATTCCTTCTCCAATCATGTCACACGATGTGGGTGTAAGTTGTAGGTACTTGTTAAGTAATGCCTAAGTTTATACGACATGTTATTTAAGTGATAGCATTTTTCTTAATATTTAAGTCAAATCATAATGCTTTCGCCACCATCTAAAAACACAGCAATGTACGTTAAGGAACATGTACGGGTTGGATGCTTGTTATAATGATTCCGTTGTGTTACTTTTTGACATAATTATGTGAAAGTCCGAAACGAGTATCCGACTTTGGGCGTTCCGAACTCTTCCAGTGTTAAATATTTTTTTAAGTTCCCTTAGTGTAAATTGACTTTAATATTCCTAGACGGTTTACGGACTTGTGAATTATGAATAGAGATTTGTTTTTGCTTGTAAGTATATTATTATATGTACATTTTGAACAAAACTTCGCCCTTACAATGGTATTTATTACTCTAGCTTGTAAAGATTTTGGTTAGTAACACTTTTATATTTGATTAAGGTATAGTTTGGTCGAAAAAAAATGGGGAAATGCCTGTGCGATATATTATTATTGTGTATATAGAATTTAGTTACCCAAAGTTAAATCCAAATACATTGATGCGAAAGTATGTTTGTTTTTCGCTGTATGTAGAAGTTTTTTTTGGAGTGCAAGGATCGGTTTTCGAACGAACTGTTACAGCCATGATAAAGTTAGAATTAAATTATAATATAAATAAATAAGTATGTTACATGTAAAAATAATCCCTTGAAACTTTTATAGTCTCCAGTGTTACAGCGAATGCGTATTTTATAGAAACTGAAACTTACTTTGTTTTTCTTAAAGATATCTAATAGTTTTCTCAAACTTATATGCTGCCATTACAAAAGCAATATAATTAATCGCTATGTAATAAATTTTCTTTTAGGTAAAGGGTTAAGAGCAGTCATAAGTTTCCGTTGCTATAAAATAAAGTTACGCGAATGGAGGTCAGATGATTCCCGCCGTTTTTGACAGTTTAAAAATGGCCGCCGTCGTTCGGAAACCGAAAGAAGAAATGCTTTAAAGTTGTTTTGCTTTAGATGCCAGCAATTTGGCCAAGGCATTGAATCCGTGAAATCTTGGAATGTTAAAATATTTAGCTGGTTAAATAAATGCTCAAAGAATGGTAGTCTAAAACTGACTTAAATCAAGCTCAATTCGATAAGATAACCGTCACATAGAAGAAATACCTTTATAGGATCCATTGTGTGATGTGAGAACGTTGTATGTAAGTAATCTTGCTAGAAATTGATTAAAATCCTTCTTCAATATCGTTTCTCATATGCCAACCATGTAAAAAACTACAACAAAACCTGCACATAGGTTTTAGCTATGAGATGTGTCATCGTTTTTTTTCTAGATTTTTACCAAGGTTCTGCCAAAGTAGATCATCTGATGTGATCTAACCGGACATAAAAACTTTTTAATTGCTAAAATGTTACTTATTTTTAGCCAATGATCAGACTAAAATGCATCCACATAATTTTGTATCGAGCAGCTTAAAACTCTCAGTAATTATGTTATTCATCCAGAAAAGCTATGTCATTACCTGTTAGTCCTGTTGGATACTTTTGTGGAATTATTGTTTAAAAAGGGTACAAGAACAAATATCGGTCCAATTTTTTTTTCCATTTTCTACTACCTTTGTTCTGTTGTGATATATAAAGCAAATAAATAACACTCAATTATTAGATTTACTCTCCTCATATTATGAGTTTAAAAAACGCTTTATATCTTACAAATGTAAAAAAAAAACTTCCCTTATGTAATTAATTAGCATAAAATAGATTGTTATATAGCAAACGGTCCATTTAAAGAAGCAAATCTGTTATTAGTATTTAAAAAAATATTAAATCGTAATAAGGATAACTTCCATATAAAATTATCTTCTGCGTCACACACTGGGACATATTATATCTATAAGATATTTGTATTGCTGTTTACCATTCATAAAATGGCCGTTGTATGTATAATGAACCTTTGTTAATGGGTTACTTCTTGTTATTAAAACACTAAATAATTATTGGTCTCTATATTTTGGTAACGAAACGGAAGCTTACCAGACGTACGTACCGACATAACCGTTTTCAAATGCTCATGTTATACATACACTATTTGACAGGTTTTGTGTGTAGATTTTGAAGTTTATCGTTATATACAAATGCGTCAAATAATTGAATTTTCTTTAAAAATACATAAAAAACATAATGCCAATTTTTTCTAGTTTCATCTCGATTTGAGCTTGATTTTGAAGTCAGTTTTTGTCTCTTTTTAGCCAGGCCCGTTGCGTTTATAAAATTGTAGATTTTCGACAAGTTTCTAATTACGCAATGTTTTGCATTATCTCTGCAAAAGAGGTATGACAGTCGGAAAAGTTATGAATAACAACTTTTTTGAAGATCTCCGTTCTGAGTGTTTACATTTTCAAGGCATAAAAATAATTTGACTATTGTCACAAAAATAATCAAACTATACTACATTTGTCTGTTGTATCCATGTACTCAACAAAAAAAAAACATTTATCTTAGCTATAGGGTTTTAAATTCACAAGGACTCACCTACGTTAACCTGAACTCAAAATTAAGTGGGGCTTTGCATTTTTTTGGATTAAAGACTCTATATAAAAACGTTAAAATAACTTTATTGCCTTTAATAATAAAAAAAAATCTTTAGTTCCATTTAAAACCGTAACGTGGCGCTAGTTACGTTATAATGACAGTTGACGAAGAGTGAGATAGCGCTATACGCAGCGGGCCCGGCCAGAACGAGACGCGGATAGCGGCAGCGACTCGGCGACGACGCGGGGTCATTTATTATTCCATATATTAATAAAAACATTGTAAAGTTTCGTGATGTTTTATTCGATTACCTATTCTGCCCTGCTAAATGAAAAGGACGCATGCGCAATTTGATAGTCAAAGCAAATTGAACCCTATGTCCTAAGAATTAAAGTCACTAATAAATTCGCGACTTTATGAGACACGCCCTTTTTTCTAATGAGGGCAGTATTAACCATTGATTTAGGCACATTGATAGCTTGGAAAATAAAGTTCCTTTTTGTTACCATGAATGTATGGACTTTTAGTAACAAACAGGAACTCCCTTGTTCCATCTAGTCATACACTTAGTTCTACATGTATGACTAATAAGAAAAAAAAAACCGCTTAGTTCTACATCCATGTATGACTTCTTTGAACACGTAAAATGGTAGGTACTTTTTTTGTTCTGTCTAGTCATACACCTACACGATGTGTACAAAACGAGTTGTTTAAAATGAGGTAGGTTTAGGTTATGTTAGTTTTGCAGCAGGCCCGGAGGGCCAAACCACCCAGAAATAGGAGCTCCGCGTTAGCGGAGCTCCGTCGACACTCTTATTTCAAATCAATCAGTTCAGTTCAATTTCTGGGTGGTTTGGCACTCCGGGCCTGCTGCAAAACTAACATAACCTAAACCTACCTCATTTTCATATTTACACGTTTACATTTTCATAAGAGTAAGAATTCCGAAAAAGTGGGAATTTAACGAGAATTTTACGTGTTCAAAGAAGTCATACATGGATGTAGAACTAAGCGGATTTTTTTTTCTTATTAGTCATACATGTAGAACTAAGTGTATGACTAGATGGAACAAGGGCAGGAACTTCCCATACAAATATTTTACACAGGATAATTATAATTTTTTTGCATAGGTTCATGTACTTATTAAACTGTTTTTTTTTATGGATTGGTCAAGGCGAATGGGCACACAGGCCACCTGATGGTAAGCGGGATCTGTGACCCATACACATTTGCATTATCAAGTTTTTTTTAAAATGATCACTTAAAATTTTAAAGAAAATGTTGCTTACTTTTCTTCTATATGAATAAAAAGATTATATTAGCACGGAGAAAGAGAACCAGAGAATTCCAGAGTCCTCAGAGAAGTCATGTTTGATAGTGTTGCCAGATTTTATGAAATATTATAGTTTGGTTTTTATAGTGTTCTTGTTTCAATATCGACTCTACCTGTTCTGTCTGTTAGCCATAGAAAAAAGGGGCTTTTCCCAGTTGTCCGCAACCCTTTTGTCCACACTGTAGACAACTGAGAATAATAATTCCTTATAAAAAAAAAACCAGTTGTCCACAGTGTGGACAAAGGGGTGTGAACAACTGGGAATAGCCCAAAAATAAAATACCAAATAAAATCTTAAAACTGCACCGAGCAAACGCCGAGCGTCCAGTGGCGCCCTCATTACTATTATTGTGTTTTCTAATCAACTAAAGAATTCCCTTGAAATCAGACGGTACGTTTTTGTAGTGCAAGTAAAAACACAATTTATGGAATACGTAACGAACTTTAATAACAATTACCCTTTGAGTAATCAGCTTAACGGAAAAAAGTGGCCACCTTTTTCCGTTAAGTTGATAACTCGAAGGTGAATTGCTATTAAACTATGTGATTTACCCTATAAGTTGTATTTTCATTTGTAGTACAAAAACTTACCGTCCGATTTCAAGAAAATATTTTAGTTTATTGGAAAACACAATAAAAGTAAGGGTGCCACTGTACATCCGGCGCTCGGCGCATTCTTAAGGAAACCCTAATATTGACCAAACTGCTTGACCGTAGTTAAACACGTGCCATCAGCAATCTAATTTAAGTATTAATGAACTGACGAGAGCCTGCGTTCATTTTTTTTTTAAATTCGGCTTCTCTGTCGACTACTGCACCCTCCTTGGACATGTAAGTATCTCTTAATGTTTGCCCAGTATCTTTTAATTTGGCGAAGTCCAGGTGTGTTATTCTCTCAGAAACAACGGTCGGTCGGACGAACGAGCGGAATCAATTAAGTAGCCTTATAGAGTAAAGTCACCAGTGCAGTGGTCAGCCAGAGACCTGTAGTCGGCCTCCGCCTATACTTTGTATGAGTGGGAAGAGTACGATAGATATATTTTCCACTCTTCGCACTCATATAAGATCGACTACTGGTCACTGGTTGACCACTGGTGACTTTACCCTACGTTCGATCCATCGGCAGAAACAATGCTGCTAAATTGAAAATTCACGCGCTAAAATATGTTTTGTTCGCACCGACGGGACTACTTAAACTCGCCGCTTGGACATTCACCCGTTCGTCCGTCCGACCGTCGTTGAGAGAATCACTACCCTGGGCAATTTGGTGGATTCATGCTTTTCGGAACATAATTGATATTTTACCTGTACATCTTAATGTACACATTAAAGTGTCGATCACCTATACTTTAATGCGAACGTTAAGATGCAACCACATCAAGAACCGATACATTAATGACATGCAATACTTTAATGTTAACATTAAAGTACCACCACATATACAGGTTTCTTAATATAGGGCATTTGCTTATAGTTTCTGAACATATTTATTATACGGATGTAGATAAAGTTTCTAGTTTAGCTACGAAACTCTATAAAAGGGGGTTGTTATATAAACTATCTTGATCCCTACCAAAAAAAAAAGAAAGATCATTATATTCATTTAATACTACATCGAAGGAGTGCTGTAACTACAAAATTAAATACTTTAAAACATGAATAAATAGATTAGTAATACGTGACGTAAATACAGTGTGTTACCGGCATGCGGGCATTTATTAAAACTGCCGTTAATATGTTGCTTTAGCAATTGTTTGCAAGTATTATCAATTAAAAAATAATTAAAATAACTTCACAATTAATTTTCTTAGATACTGGCCATTTTTAATGTAGTGCATGTGCTGCGCGTTCATCGTTATCAGTATCGCTGTTGCTTGGTACAAGGCATGTCGTGGTACGGGGGCAAATCATAACAATCAAAGTAGCCGTCGACTGTCATTTACACTTGTCAAATTGCTGTGCTTTACATTGCTGGCAATTAACATTTTGTTAGAAAGTTAACAAAGCCTGAAAAGTTGTTTATTAATTAAATTAATGTCATAGTAACGTTACAGATATACGTTATTATAACCTACTTTAAAAAAAGTCAGGGTGCTGGTAACACACTGTATATACGAAGGATTAATCCGTGAACGTCCCACCAGTGGGCAACTCCTCCTTTTTATAGTCATTGTATTTGTATTCTTCATATCTGTAAATTTAAAATATAAACATTAAAAGACACATAACATACACATAACACAACACATATTAACATATTATATGGAAATTATTCTGAAATAAATGATTATTATTATTATTATTATTATTATTATTATTAAAAAAGTAATAAGCACTAATATCATCCAAGTTTGGGGTCAAAAATGTATGAACATGACACGTCTTTATAACTAGAGGTGTAAATTTAATGGAATCTTTATTATTTAGGGAGCATGAGTGCTTTTCCTAACTATTCGATCAAATACGAGGTAAAGGGACCATATACAAGGTCGTTAATAGTAGATTGTTAACCAATGGATGAAAGTGATCAATTGCAGCCCGAGATATTTAGGCTGCACGAGCGAAAGCGAGTGCGCCTATAGTTCGAGGGTGCAATTGATACTTTCACCCGAGTTAAACACTCTACTTTTCATTTCGATTATGAGGAAAATAAATAAAAAGTTAATTATAACACTTTTGAGAAATACTAAGAGTGCATAAACATTAAAAGCACATTGCTGTGACGTGTGGGGGACATCCGCGCTGTGTCGTGTACCGCGCCGCCTGCGATCTAAGTTGCGCTACGCACCTCCTAGTTACACTCGGATTTTTATTCTCACAGAAAAAATGTAAACAAAGGTGTTGCCGTAAACGAAAAACATTTGCAGAATTCAAAATATTTTTACTTTCCAGAATTATAAGAAATCGACGGTCTATAAAAAAAACTATATATTGTAATTAAGATTAAAGAATTTAATCTGTTGATGGAAAACTTCATTTTGATATAAACTCTTTGTTGTGTTAATTTAAAACGTGAAAACCGTTTTTTTACGCAAAATTTATTTATTGCACTGGTATCATTGACTCGATACACCCGTGTTAACAAGTTGTCGGCTCCTTGAAAGATTTGAGACGTTACTTCACTCGCTTCGCTTCACCATTCGTGCTCCCGTCATAATCGCTTTCCAGTGACTCATTTATGCGATTTTAATTTCAATTATATCTCAAATTAATTTTTATATCACGGTTCGAGCGAAATGATAACTTAATATTATATTTCTTGCTGGCCCTAACTTTGAGATCCCCTGAAATGTCACTTTGACAGTGACGTAACTTTGTTTACATTTTTTCTGTGAGAATAAAAATCCGAGTGTAATTACCGCTGCGCTCCTGGTACTTTATTTAAACATGCAAGTACTTTTCTTCCCTACGGTGGACATGTATCACTTTCAACCCGCTTCTAAGATAAACAATGGCCTACTTTCAGAGCATGAGACATGAAAAATTAAGTATAGTAAATTTAAAATTCTCACTTCTCGAGAGGCGGACACAGGAAGTGCCTGATGTTCCTCGGCATGAACAGGTCAGCCTGGACGCGGCTCACATCCGTCGCGTACTCCTCGAGGTCTGCTATCATATCCTCTGGCACCGCGGGGCCGATGCCAGGAACTGCATATACCGTTATGATCTGGAAAAATAATTTAAATGGTGACCCGTTCCTTCCGAGGTGATAGCTTTTAAACGGCTAAATTGATTTTGATGAAACTTAGCTAAGAACCATAGCTAGTTTTTTTTTTTTAATAAAAAATACCGCGTTCAAATCGGTTCACCCGATTAAGAGCTACGGTGCCACAAACAAATACACAGACAGACACACAGCGGTCAATTTTATTACACCCCCTCTTTTTGCGTCGGGGGTTATACAAGTGCGAGTTGAACTCGCCCACCGAGGGTTTGTGGCTGAATCCGGAGAATACCCTCTCAATTTCACTGATATATTTTTTGCTCCACCCCCATAAGAAACTCACTTCAGGAATGGGCCCCTCCTCCTCCTCTTCCGCCCCTTCCACCTCGTCTGCGAGTATATGGAAGGTTTCGTCCACCATCTCCTCAAGTAGCTCCCGAACCATTTCCACTTCTTCAGGTTTAGCCTGGAGGTATAAACAGAAGCAAAAAATTTTAGTTCAATAAAATGAGATAAAATTCAAAAACTTTTGGTGACGTAACCGGAACTCTTAAAGACAAAATCGTTTTTATTCCAAAAGTGTATTTACGAGGAAAGTGTACCTAAGAGGAATAGACCAGGGTTATTCATTTGTTTTGCAACACTCAATTTAGGACTGTATGATATTTGAATAAAGAGTGAAGTGTCCATTACCGGTGCCTGTCAGCTAAAAGCGTCCATCATTGGTGCCGTCACCATACTTACCTTTCTCTTTTTCAAATCCGGGTCCGGCAGTATGGCAATCTGCTCGTCGATATATTCCAGAATTTCCCTCTCTATATTCTGAACGATGAATTCACCGCTAGTTATGGACATCTGACGACCAGCAACCATCCCTGGAACAGAGCATCATGGTTCTGTAGCCTTCTTCTATACGCCTATTTAAGAATATTGTGAGTGTTCGGCTCGCTAGCGAGTACTGTAATTGTAACTCATGGTAATGATACGGCTAGCGTTTTTTATATGGGACAGAGAAAAGACTAACCAAGGTCATAGTTAGCGGAGTTGAATCGATCCACGAGACGCGTTATATCATCGAAGGTTTCTTGCAGATCCTGACGCCTTCTCGCTTGGTCTCGGCGTAGCTGGATAAGTGGGGAAAGGTAGGATTACTCGTCAATACGAGGTTAAGGTAAACAGGAATATTTAGTTAGACAGGAAAAAAGTGTTTATTCTTTAGAAAACATGAGTGCTTTAACTATTCGATCAGACACGAATTTGAGATAGTAAAGGGACGATATGTTGTGTTGTTTCACCGACATTCCATAGCATGTATCTGTTGAACCGATGTTGATTTCAGGTCCTAAATATGATTCAAGCAGGTTAGGTTAGACTTGTAACCATCTCAAGATAACCTGAAATCAGAACGAGTTCAGCACAAAATAATTTTCTATGAAACGAAAATTATGCGAAGTGCTACGTACTATGAAATAAATAAGGGAGGTAAGGTAGAAAGGTAAGGTAGGTATGAAAGCTAAGTAGGTAAGGAAGGTCAAAATTCAAAATAGGTATTTATTCAGTAAATAGGCCACATGAGGGCTCTTTTACACGTTGGTAATACCGGGTGAGTCTACCAGCGCTTCGGGCAAGACCATCATTGCGGAGAAGAAGCTCCGCAAGAAACTCCAGCAGAAGGTCAGTATGTAGGTGGGTAGATGAGGTAGGTAGGTAAGATAGGTAGGTATGATAGTTACGTTCGGTAGGTAGTTGAGGTAAGCAAGTAAGGTAAGTAGTTGAAGTAAGGTATGTAGGTTGTCTAAACCGGTAAGGAGAACGGCAAAATGAATGAGCAAAACCAAACTGGTTTTCAGTTAAATCAAACTATGTATGACGGAACTTACTTAATGTCAGATGAGATTCTTTTTTTAATTAATTAATTAATTACTTAGATATTGCCCCTCCTCGCCCTTAATGATGTCGACTAATTATTAAGGGTCACATTGGTATACTTAGGCTGGGTTTTATATAACAAAGCCACGGATAAACCCTGATTGTGTCATACAACTCATACAAATACAGTTACATGATCAATGATATGGTTGACAAGCTCTTTTTCATCCAATTTTGGCTTTTTTGTTTGTTTAGGTTTTTCTTCCTCTTCTGCTTCTTCCTCTAGTTCTAGTATTCCTTCTTCACCATACTCTAGAGCATAATCCGTTTCACCTGATGGGATTAAGTGGTTTTTTTTTATTCTGAAGGTTTGAGAAAATACAAGACCAGTTTTTTCAGTGTCGTGAAAAAATGGTATATGGATGGAAAAAAAAAGGGGTTTAGGGGAGCTGCCTTAAATCCTTAAGTTAGATCATATTACTGATAGGAAATATTCATTTCTTTTTAAAAAGAAAGAAAAATGCATTCAAAGATTTACTAAAATTCGCTTGTCTCACCCAGAATCGAATTAGAAAATCTGTAAATGCAGTTTTGTTGCTTTTGAAAAGTACCTAACCTAGGATTTAAGGTAGTTACTCCAGGGGCCATATTTTTTTTCCACCCTGTATTTGTCGGGGATTATGGACTGTAAAAAAAATCCTGATATGGCCTTAAAAAACTGTCCATTTTGCTACCGAGAAATTTATAGATTTTTTGGTAACGAAACGGACATTTCTATGGTAAGGAGAAGACAAACAAGGTCTCAGGCCACCTGATGGTAAGAATGATCTAAGACACAGATATTTGCATTCTCAAGACGATAATCACAAGACTGCAATTAAAAACAAAAAAATGCGATTACAAAATTCAAAAATTTAAAATAAATATATTCAGTAAATTTGCCACATGAGGGCTCTTTTACACGTCGGTTATATGGAGTGAATCTACCAGCGCTTTGGCCAAGACCATCGTTGTGGAGAAAAAGCGCCGCATGAAACTTGGTTTTGGTGACAAAACGGACAACCAGGAACACTTCTTTAGAGACTCGGGGTTTTTTTACTATCCGCATTTCCCAATTTACCATTTTTCTCAAATGCGACGGTAAAAAACCGGTCATGGTTTTTCTAACTTCTAGTTAACCGTACTCAGAGTACCACGAAGATAATGTTAGGCACTAGTGCATTGTCATAGTAAACTTCATATTGAACATCAAATGACACAATGATAATGAAGTTTAAAGTGACAAGGTTCTACGTATGCTCAACAGTTTTACTGGGTGAATGTACCAACATACGATATTATGGATGTTACATTATTTTATTACTAAAGGGCGGCTGACGACTATGGCGACGAAAGCATAAGATGGATAAGAATTTTATTAAATTTCGCTGTTCTATTTGTGCAGTAATGGTGAAGTCTCACTTTAAAAATACGCCCGTCTTACGTCTGTAGATATATAGATGTCATTTCCCCTAAGTAAATAGTAAACTAATGGAAAAGAGAGAAAATACGTAATAAAGAATAAATATGATTATTTACATCAACAATAAAATTATATTCCTCTTTGCAATGCTGTTCTCTTTTTTTTAATCAATTGTAGTCATATCCATATTATGGATATTGTTCGACATTATTGTGACGTAATTTGCATCCGTCAGCTGTCGATTACTTATTTATTACTTATTACACTAATGTAGCTATAATTTTACAAATTTCAAATACACGCTAGTCCTCTTAAACTCCTTTTTTTTGATAAGACGATTTCTACTCTACCAAGGCTATAAAATAAAGACTTGTTACATTTTCGTCTCCTACTCAAATGTTCTATTCGCTTTTCTAACCATACACTTTTTTTTTTCCACTACAATATATTGTTACCCACAAAACAACAATCACGCTACAGAATGAATGATTTTTAATGGATATTATCAGAAAAGGTAACCATAGAACTCGTAAGGTATTGGTTTCCCGTTTTCGTTGAGGACGATGATATCGACTCCGTCTGTCTTTTTCTTCTTCTCCTCTTTCACCTTTGGTTCAGCTTTATGGACAACATCATATTAGGAAATAAATAATTGAGGGCCAAGATATGTTCCTTGAGGAACAACCTTGAGAAATTGTATTTGCCTGCGGTGTAAAATAATAACAGTTTTTCGGTTTGAAATTCGAACATCAGTTCAAAGAACGGCACTCACATAAATTGGTGACATAACTTTTGTTCATTCCATCCGTGCTAGCTTTAGTGATTCTACCTGTACTTTTGTTAAGACTGCGCCGAGCGTACGCCGGATGTACAGTGGCGCCCTCATTACTTTTATTGTGTTTTCTAATAAACTAAAGTATTTTCTTGAAATTGGACGGCAGGTTTCTGTACTACAAATGAAAACACAACTTATAGGGTATATCATATAGTTTAATAACAATTCACCTTCGAGTTATTAACTTAACGGAAAAAAGTAGCCACCTTTTCCCATTAAGCTGACTACTCAAAGGGTAATTGTTATTAAAGTTTGTTACGTATTCCATTAATTGTGTTTTTACTTGCACTACAAAAACATTTCGTCTGATTCCAAGGAAATTCTTTAGTTAATTAGAAAACACAATAATAGTAATGAGGGCGCCGCTGGACGCTCGGCGTACGCTCGGCGCAGTCTTAATTCAATTACGGTTACGTTGTATGAAAATTCGGCAATTTGTCAACAAATTAATATCGTTCGGAAGTCCCTAGGACAATTTTATTTGAGCAAAAACTTCTATGTCTGTTACTCTTATAATCTTGAGTGATTTCTCAATATTTGGACCATGTTGGGATAAGGACAACCCAAGTCTGCGAGTAGGTTGAGAGTTTAGGATAGGAAAATTAGTTAGCACGTAATTTTTTTATTTTCACTACCACTGGAACTCACTTAAAAGAAAGAAAAAGAGTTATAGACTCCCACGGCTACAGTAAACAGTGTAAACCTACCCGCAGATTTCAACTTTTTTTTTGTTAATGATGAATAGCGGCCGGTTTTTTTGCGGCAAAACAAAAGACTGTCGCAATGTAGCTAGTGTAAGAAATAGTTTTTTATCGATATATCGATAATTGTATAACAAAAAAAAACGAGTCACGAAAAACATAAAATACATGAGGTTTAGATACAATTATATAAAAGAATAAATGCAAGGTCTTTTTCGAAATCCACGCCATTACACACAGCAGCGATTGGCATTTTATTTGGTTTGTGATAGTGATAAGAGTACTAATTTTCTGAAGGTTCTATTATTTTCAATGAGGATGTATAGTGACTTCATTCAAAATTTTACCTCTTAGTTCCCCAAGAGTTATTTTATAACTTGCTATGATAAAGTAGGCGATAAGATCTAGATGGAATATGTAAAACAACTGTCGCGAATATAAGCAAATGTAATGTGGCATGTTTTTTTTTTATACAATAATAATAATCGATATCGATACAAAAATTTATTCTAGCACTAGTTAGATTGCGACAGTCTGATGATGAATGTACAATTTTAACATACCTGTTGTACCTTCTGCTGTCTTTTCGGGTTTCTGTTCCACAGTAGTGCCGCTCAGGTCGCGTAGTTTTTGCTAAAATTAAAAAAAAACATATTCGTAAGGAATTCAATCTTTTAACTCTCTAGCCCGTTGACTATAGTCAAAGGAAAATATGACGTCAATTCTGACAGCTGTCATCGTTGCACAATTTGTAACCTGTTCTTGGGTTTGAGGTTATAATTTGTACTAAAATTATAGGCGTCACGTCACGATTGACTTTTCATCTTTTCTTTTTAATATACAATATTCAATTTAAATGACAACTGTGTTTTATTATCAATATCCTTAAGGTACAAACTACACTTGCACACTATGCCAGTCGAACTGTACAGTGGTACAGTCAGTCTTATAAGTAGATGTACGCTAGTGTACCTTAATTGTCACTTAATGAAATAAATCCTTGGATTACAACAAGGGTACAAAAACAAACTACACGCTGCGAGATACCATGTCAAAACTAAATGTTCCAAAAAATATCTTGAAGCTACACAACAGTGATAAAAATACTCAAAATATATACACCTACCTACAACTTTTAGCAATATGTAGGTAACAGCATTGTTTTGTAGTGCTACCCTATTACAGATGTAGTGAATGTTCCTTTCCCATCGTTTTTGGTCGGATAACTTCGTATTTATCTTGCTTTCTCAGTTGGCTTATTGATGGGTAGGTACTGAAGCTAATTGAGATAGCTAGATAAATACGAACATATCCGACAAAAAACGATGAGAAAGGATTATTCACTACATCTGTACATGATTCAAACCTTTAAACTTTACTTCGTTCAACGTAATGATATTTTTATTGGAGATACAATAAGAAATACAGATAAAGATACTGAAAAATTTGACTAACTTCGACTTCATCATCAGGCTGTGCTCTCCCTAAAAATAATAATAAGTTATGAGTAGATTGCATTAGTTACTATTAGTTACTCACTTCATCCATCATAAATGTGACAATTTTAGTCACCGGTGAGTTTCAAAAAATACGAACTTTTGGAAATGAAATCGGCCATTTCAGTGAGTTTGAGTCACCGGGTGAGATTCAAAAATCGACCTCATGGGGCCTTTTTTATAAAACTACAAAATAAATACAGGTAGTTACACGTCGACCAATAACGACTAGCCATCCGACCATTTGCCAGTTCAAACATGTATAATTGTAACTTGTAGCTGTACGAGTATATAACGTGCGTAACCTTTCCGCTCCCTCAAATAGTTCTCCCGCTCTATCTGAGCCGCTTTCTCAGCCGACGGTGACCGCTGGATCTTGCCTAACACTGGCTGGTTCATCTTGTTGCTTAGTTTTGCCTCGGTGGTGATAGAAGCATTGATAAAGGCTATTTTCTTGAGAGTTTGTGATCCTAGCCAAAACTCATCGGAGCCGGTCTGAAATCGATGTTTTTTTTTTTCATGTGGCTGCTTTTCCAATACGTACAGTACAGTCAGCGTGAAAAGTAGCTAAGCAGAATGACATGCTCAAAATGATCTAGACGGGTCTCTATTGACTGCCATAATTATTTTTAGTCATAATGTGTTTTAAGTCATAATTTTCGCAAGTCATAATGCATTTTTCTCAGGACATGGTTATTTTTTCAGGATTTTTATAAAACTAACCTAACCTAACGTAACTTAACTAACCTACACGAGAAACGTTTATTAAAATCTGTAACTTCAGCCTGAAAGAAGTTATGACAAAAAAAAGGATGACTAACAATACATTATGACCAACGATATGTATGGCAGTCAAAGGGATCCGCATCTAGACACGACTATTCTCGCTATATGGCTATTAAAATTTAAAATATAAATATTATAATAATAATCATTTATTTCAGACAACATAAGTCTATACATTCATAAAAAATAACTAAATTAAATGTTGTTAGTGGCTTAGATCTAAGTGTTAGTAATTAATTGAGTGGGGCATGTAACCCACGACAATGACGGATGTAGGGGCAGTCGTACCTGTCCCCTATCATTCTCAGGATGTTATTGGGACTGCCACGCACCCGGCGCACCAGGGATGCGGCTCTTTTGCGCATAGTCGCATAAAAGCAGTTAATTCTTGCTTCCGCAAACATCCCTGATGCGCTACAGAATATATTACCAATAAGACGGCGATAGCCTAGTTGGTAGTGACCCTGCCTACGAAGCTAGAGAGGTCCTGGGTTCAAAATGTTCAAATCCCGGTAAGTGCAGATATTTGTGTGATGTGATGAGCGGAAATATTTGTTCCTGAGCCATGGATCTTTTCTATGTATTTAAGTATATATTTCTCTATATCGTTGTCTAGTACCCATAGTACAGACTATGGGTACTAATAAATAAAATAGAATAAATAAATAAAATAAATATAAGGGGACAATCTTACACCAATTGACCTAGTCCCAAACTAAGCTCCAGGCTTGTACTATGGGTACTAGACAACGATATAAATACTTATATAGAGAAATATATTATTATACTTAAATACATTAGAAAACATCCATGACTCAGGAACAAATATTTGCGCTCATCACACAAATATCTGCCCTTACCTGGATTCGAACCCAGGACCCACTAGGCCTAGGTTTTTTTTTATAACACCCCTATTTTTGCGTCGGGTGTTTAATGTGTATTATACTCACAGTTTCTGAGGATATGACACTTTCCTCTTCTTCCGCTTCCGATTCCGGCTCTGGGGTAGGAAGATCGCCTGCAAAGGAATTAAAAAAAAAACCGGTCAATAGCGAGTCGGACTTGCGCACTGAGGGTTCCGTACCACCGCATAATATTATATTCCGATTTGAATGCGATTTCAGCGCGTGCCCAACTGACACTTGACTCTTATTCAGTATTTTTTACTATAATCATATCGAGGCTTGTATGTTTGACGGCTTTTGATAAAAAAAAACGAGTCAAGTGCGAATCGGACTTTAAATTATATTTACAACAAACTTAAGTCCGTTAAAGATAGAGCAGCTTTTTTTTTTAAACTTGAATGACTTTGATACTTATAGCTCCAAAAAACATTGAATTATAAGTATTATAACATTACAAATAGGTACGCAACTGGCAAGTCTGTAGATGTAGAGAGGTCTTTATACAAGAGGTTAGTGAATTATAAAAGGAACGGACTGAAACTATATAATATGGAAAATAATTAGAAAAAAAACTTTACATGAAAGGTCAAGCGGAGCTATTCCGACAGAGGTGCAAATGTGTCGCTTAATTTTTTTCAAACGAATTCAACGTTTTAAAACTATTTTTGCTCTGTTTTATAGTAGTTTAAGTACCTTAATTTCTACAAAAGGGAGCATAAACAGTTTAAAAACGTACAATACCCTTGAAAAAATCAAGTGACGCATTTACCCCTCTGTCTTCATAATATGGATAAGGTCAAGCGGACCTTATCCATATTATGAATATCGTTTGACATTATTTTAACACCAATATTACAAAGAGGAAAGATTTAAATTTTTGTATTTTCACCTTAACTCAAAAACTACTGGGTTGATTTCAAGAATTCTTTCACCATTAGAATGCTGCATTATCCTTGAGTAACACAGGCTATAGTTTATATTTCTGCGCGGACGCAGTCGCGGACAACAGCTAGTTAAGAGCCTGTACCTTCTCTATACCCGTTATTGTACCGCACATCTTTCCCAGCTCTCATCCTGGCCAGGAAGGTGTACATGTCAAGGAAGTCCTCGACGGGGATGGCTGCGGAGCCCCCGTCGGGCTCCTTGGTGAGGGTCTCGCAGAGGAGGATCATGGTGTGCGTCAGATTCTGGAATCATCATCATCATCATCGATGCATTTTAATTCGGACATCATGTTTAGTAACATTTACTGCTTAAGACCTACGCAATCGATATCGGAATGGAAATAGGGTTAGTTTTATTTTTCAAAACGTCCGTTTGATTCCCGAGCGAGAACAGGTTTTTTTTAAAGTATGAATTTTCCGGTTCTCACTTACGGAGCTCAAACTTGCTCTTTGACATGATCACAAAAGTTCGAACTAGGAGTTTGCCAACGAGCCATGGAGCGCAGTATTTTAGGTGTTTAACTAACGGACCGTATCCGAAACACCGCCGAGCGCTCCATGACTCAAATAGTCGACGTAACCCAGAAGACCGACCGGCTGAAGTGGGACTGGGCTGGCCATGTCTGCCGCATGCCGAACGAGCTGTGGGACAAAGTCACCACACAGTGGAAGCCCAACAACTCAAGACAGAAACGCGGCAGACCTCGTCGGCGATGGCGGGATGACTTGGATTCCTTTTTGAAAGACTAGCCAGAGACGGCAAAGAATAGAGACACATGGAAAAAGTGGGGGGAGGGTTTTGCCCAGCAGTGGGACACATACGGCTCTTAATAATAATAATAATAATAAATAAATTTAGTTTTTCTTTTTATTAAAATCGATGACGTGGTTCCTAAGAATAGATTTTCGTATGTATTATAGTTTTAGACTTTCCCAAACTGACCGATCTAAATAAGCCATCCTGTATAGTAGTGACAGACCGGTGGTCCTTGTGGCAAACCTTGGGGGAGGCCTATGTCTATCTTTTAGCTGATGACGATGGTGATAAACAGACATAGGATACTTAGGGGCAAATTTTCTTAACAGGTACGGAACTTCCTATATCGATAAACTGAATCATCGATAGTAGTTCTATATACTAGTGATTACTCAAAGGTTTGCTAGTAAAAATATGTTTTTATTAAAAGTGTAATAATAAAATTAAAATAATAACTAACTAACTTTTATCGAAATAGGAAGTCCCTGCTAGTCAAGAAAATTTGCCCCCAAAGAATCCTATGTCTGCATATAAATGTACCTCTAAGTTTAGTGTAGGATATCAGTGACCCATACCTTCGTCAGCAAACCTCCAGCAACAGCAATAAATCTGAGGAACGGGATGCTCTCCTTCCGAAGGTGCGCTTCGCAGAGGCAGATGATCCTGGTCAGCTCGTTGGGGTCCAGGCAGAACCCTCGCCAGGCCGACTTCAGGGCCGGTATTGGGAATTCCTTCATGCCCAGCAACTAGCAAATTATGCAAGGACTATTTAATTGTGACCTCTACTTGTCGAGCACACAGACGCAAAGCACACACAGGCATACAGATATACAGACACGCAGATATACAGACGCACTGATACAGATTCATATACACATGGATACATATACACAGATACACATACATAAAGATACACAAACACACATATACACAGACACTCAGATACACAAACAAAGATACACATACACTTAGATATACAGACACACAGATACAGAGACACACATATATACAGACACAGATCCATAGACACACAGAGATACACAAACACACAGATATACAGACACTTAGATATACAGTCACACAGATTCTGTGCGGGAGACACACACACACACACACAAACGCAGGCACGCACGCACGCACGCACACACGCACGCACGCACACACACACACATACACACATACACACACACACACACACATACACAGATATGCATACACACACATACACACACACACACACATACACGCACACACACACACACACACACACACACACACACACACACATACACAGATATGCATACACACACATACACACACACACACATACACGCACACACACACACACACACACACACACACACATACACACACACACAGAGAGAGATACACGTGTTGAAAATTGAATCAGGATCTCTACATTCCAGTTAGCTATACCTGATTGGCCAGCACCTTCAGACAGCCCCTCGTCAGCCCCCCCTCGGTGCTGTACACCGGGTACTCCAGCCGCAGCTTCACTGGAGGGGGGCGTCGCTCAGCCAACGCCCTGAAGTACTCGAAGGACCAGCGGAGCAGATCATACGGCTGGGTCTTGATAGCAGCTGGATAGAATGCAAAACACTTTATTGTAAGTACACCAAACAAGAACATTGCAGGGAAACAGTACAATTAAGACTGCGCCGAGCGTACGCCGGATGTACAGTGGCGCCCTCATTACTAATATTGTGTTTTCTAATAAACTAAAGTATTCTTGAAATTGGTCGGTACGTTTTTGTACTACAAATGAAAACACAAATTATACGGTGTATCACATACATAGTTTAATAACAATTCACCTTCGAGTTATCAACTTAACGGAAAAAAGTGGCCACCTTTTCCCGTTAAGCTGACTACTCTCTACCCAAAAACTGAATACTTAAATCTTAAATATCTCGGCTCCGATGCACTTAAGAGTATTACATTATTTAACAAAACACGTTTATTTTGAATTATTCTATCATTATTTACCACTTTTAGTAATGGCCGCTCACCTTGAAAATGTATGACTTTTACAAATGACAACACTTTTACCCAAACCCCTTTGTGTAAACATCTTAGCCAGCGTCGCTATTGCCGAACGCATTCGCAATCTCAATTGGCTTCAAAGTGGAACAATTGGTTTCATTTTGTATGCAGACAAGCCTTCGATTTTCAAAATGAAAACAATTGCAATTGCGAGTGCGTTAAGCAAAAGCCCCAGTGCATTGAGCAAAATGTGGTTCCTTACAGAATGATCAAAAAGTTTTTAGAGTTGTTGGTAATTCCGTAGCTCTGCCTACCCCACTCTGGGTATGAAGGCGTGAATGTATGATAATGACGATATGTAAATATTTATTTCTAACCTTGACTGTACCCGTCATTTTGTCAGAATAGTGAAATAGAAAGCTGTAAGCTAGATTATCCCTGGAAACACTATTACGAGGGCTGCCTTTTAAGTTCTGTCGTTTGCAAGCCTTCCGTGATTGCATAAAAAAGAACTAGTGTCATCTTAAAATATTTGAAATTAGAATTCGAAAACAAAAGAATGACTCGAAATCGGCCCAACCGTTTTAGTACAGCGCTCGTTCAAAGTTGACAAGTCAGTTGTGAAAATGGAAATTTCGAAGGAAAATTTACGTGCGATATTTTTTTACAACTTCAAAAGGGGCTTAACGCGACTTCAGTGCTTCGAAGAGTTGACTACGGTTTTCAATGATAAAGCACCATGCCTCCGGACTGTGGAACGCTGGTATTTAGAATTTCAACGTTGTTGCTCTAGTCTTGGTGATAGACATCGTGAAGGTCGACCAAAAACAGCCGTAACCCAGGAGAACATTGATGCTGTACGGCAACTGATCGTCGAAGATCGCCATGCGACATACCGTGAGATAGAAGCTTCCTTAAGTATTTCAGGGACCAGTGTTCACAGTATTTTGCATGATCACTTAGGCGTAAAAAAGTTGATCTCTCGCTGGATACCACATTTACTCAGTGAAGACCAAAAAACGGCTCGCGTTCGATGGTGTCGCAAAACTCTGCGGCAATTCAACCGAGGAAACTCGAAACATGTTTACGACATTATCAGTGGTGACGAATCTTGGATATATGCCTACGAACCCGATTCTAAACAGCAGTCGACTGTTTGGGTGTTCCAAGATGAGCCAAAACCGACCAAAGTAATACGCTCACGGAGCATTTCGAAAAAAATAGTCGCCACGTTTGTGGCGAAAAGTGGCCACGTGGCCAACATCGTGCTCGAGGATCGTAAAACGGTTAATGCTGACTGGTATACCACTGTCTGTTTACCAGAAGTCATCGGCGAGTTTCGAAAAAATAACCCAAGACGTCGTATAAGACTGCATCACGATAATGCGAGCTCGCACACCGCCCGGCAAACAATTGCGTTTTTAAAAGAGCAAAACGTCGAAATTCTGGAACACCCGCCGCACAGTCCAGACTTAAGCCCTAACGATTTTTTTACTTTTCCAAAAATCAAGCAACGACTTCGTGGTCAACGGTACCAGACGCCTGAAGAAGCCGTTGAGGCATACAAAACGGCCATTTTGGAGACCCCGACTTCGGACTGGAATAAGTGTTTCGAAAACTGGTTCGATCGAATGAAAAAGTGTATTACATATCACGGTGATTACTTTGAAAAACAATAAATACCATTTAACACTTAAATTGTCTTTAGTTTTTCCAAACGACACAACTTAAAAGGCAGCCCTCGTATTCAGTACCAGACTTACCCTTACAATACCTCTTCAAGATGTATGGAAACTTGGGCGGTATCACGATCTGCTGGGAGCAGTACATCTGCTCTATGAGCTCTGGCATCTTGGCTTATTTTACCTAAACGTACAATAAATATAGGGTAAAGTCATCAGTGATCAGCCAGAGACCAGAGTCAACCTTAAGAGTACGAAAAGTGGGAAATATACATACATACATACATTAAATCACGCCTGTTTCCCAGAGGGGTAGGCAGAGACCACTTCTTTCCACTTGCTACGATCTTGATAAATTTCTTTCGCTTCTTCCACATAAATCACAATCTTCCCACTCATACAAATTGTAGGCAAAGACAGGTCTCTGGTTGACCACCTGGTGACTTTACCCTAAGTGTTGTGGAATTATTACTACGACGCTTCAATAACGACGCCTGTGAAGCTAGCGGTCCCAGGTTCGATTCCCGGTATACAGCTACTAGTAAATATTCATAAACTATACACATAAATAAACATCATATACAAAAATATAATTATTCATATATTTTTAATATTCTACATGAGGTGCTCAACACCTTTGGCCAAGGCTGTATATACAGTATTTAATTATTTATTTCTCTACGACACGCCCTCGTTTCGCTTTGGTTTATACGAGTTTTCTGTAACACCCGTACATAAAACATAATACATAAAAACCGTCCTCTTGAATCACTCTATCTATTAAAAAAACCGCATCAAAATCTGTTGCGTAGTTTTAAAGATCTAAGCACACATAGGGACAGACAGACAGCGGGAAGCGACTTGGTTTTACTATGTAGTGATATAACTATGTCAATCGTTGTCTAGTACCCATGGTACAAGCCTAGAGCTTAGTTTGAGACTAGGTCAATTTCAGTGAGATTGTGCTCTTTTAACCTACCGTCAAACAGCATTCGCATTGTGTGGGGATAAGACAACCGATGACATTACTAGCGTAGAGGCATTCCATCTTAGTCCTCAGGGTGGGCAACGCATTGCAGTCTTAGGATAGCAGTCTTGAGATTGTATTCTTGAGAATCCAAATATCTATAGGTCACAGATCCCACATACCATCTGGGTAGTGATTCTCTGAACAACGACGGTCGGACGGACGAACCAGTGAATGTCCAAGTGGCGAGTTTTAGTAGTCCCGTCAGTTCGGACAAATCATATTTTAGCACGTGCATTTTCAATTTAGCAGCATGGTTTCTGCCAATGGATCGAACGTATAAGGCTGCTTAATTGAAAATGCATGCGCTAAAATGTGTTTTGTTCGCTCTGACGGGACTACTTAAACTCGCCGCTGCGATTTCACTCGTTCGTCCGACCGTCCGTTATTATTGAGAGAATAACACCCCAGCTAACTCGTGTGCTCATTTGTCTCTCCTTCGTCATTTTACTAATCTTCATTTCGTTAATTTTACGTTACATGTTTGTGAGATAATAACAAAGAAAAATAAATGTATAAAAATAACTTTCTACGGCTTTCCCAGATGTAACGAATTACCTGATATATCAAATGAATAGCAATTACTTACGTTTTAGCTTCACTTGTTAATTTTAACTAATATTAAACACTATTGAGGGAAACTTACCGCACTGTGTGTGTTTTAAGGTTATTAACGTTTGTTTTGACAGACGGTTGCCATGGCTACACTCGATGAACTGTCAAGGTCGTAGATTTGTCACGAAACTAAAGAGATTGTAGTAGCTAAATGATCGTGGAAAGTGTGTTCATTGTTGAATCGCATATTTTTTTACACGTAATGTACGTTATTATTAAATTAATGTACAAAGGCGAATTTATCCCTACATGCGATCTCTTCCAGCTAACCCTGAAGTAGATGAGTAGGGGTAATGCATGGGGTTGGACAAATACAAGTTTGCAGCAAAAGTAGCAAAAAAAGATGATGATATAAATAAATATGAAACAAATAAACTAATATAAAGTTACATATATAACACACACATACATGTAAATAACAACAATAACTATAATCATTATAGGAGCTTGGCTTTACGACTCATTCGACCACAACGTTTTTAAATTTATCTTTAGACTACAGAAAAGGATTGTCTTAAGGACAACGGAAGCTCATTCCACAGTATGACAGCACGGACTGCAAAGGATTTGACATAAAAACTGCTTTATTAGATAGACATAATGCATCTTTACGCTTAAAATCGTTTGACCATAAACGGTTTTTACAA
Organism: Acleris laterana; assembly: GCA_963966035.1. Taxonomy (NCBI): domain Eukaryota; kingdom Metazoa; phylum Arthropoda; class Insecta; order Lepidoptera; family Tortricidae; genus Acleris; species Acleris laterana. Next base: position 6,908,035 of record OZ014467.1, on the reverse strand, counting down.
TATCAACGGTTTTATTTTGGTTATTATAAAACATTAACCCTAAACTAACCTAATCTACAAATAGACGTTTTTTTCAATTCTTTAATGTCAGCCCTAAAGCACAAAACAGATAGGCACCTATCTGTTGAGTTAGCGAGAATACTTTAGCCTATTATTATACTTGGTAGTGACACAGCCTTCTAGCAAGAGGTCCTGGGTTCAAATCCCAGTAAGGGCAGATATTTGTGTGATGACTGCGAATGTTTGTTCCTGAATCTTGGATGTTTTCTATGTATTGAAGTATATATTTCTCTACATAAGGATGTCTATCGTTATCTAGTACCCAGAGTACAAGCCTAGAGCTTAGTTTGGGACTAGGCTATTACGTGTGAGATTGTATGTATGTATACTATGTGTAAACGTACCTACATAAACAATAGGGTATTTGACAACAGTGAAATTAAATTGGTTTACCATTAACAACAGATAAACATTATAAAAATACTAGGATAACGTCAATCTCATATTTTAGTTTGCTATTTTAACATTTTTAAATTCATAAAATTCAACAATAAGGACGCTGTTTGATTATGACGTCACAAGATATAGCAATCCCTATAAATTCCATAGTAACGGAGCGTTTATAAAGTTTCATAAAAAGAATCTGATTTGACTTTTGTCAAATACCGTTTTACAAAACATTTTTGCGTCACTATAGATAATGTACAGTCAAGGATATTGATTCCTAGGCCACTTTGGAATATGTCAAAAGGACACTGTCAATAAAATCATAAGAAGGAATCAAATTCCTTGACTGAACATATTCGTAATTCCAGTTAACCTTGGAGGGCAATAAGCAAGGACAGACAGACAGACAGATGCAGAAAGTGATTTCGTAGTATATGTAAAGGTAAAAATACAGAAGAAAATAAAGAAACGTGTAAGGTTAAGATACTTAAAATAATTTTCTAAATCGATCAGAGATGTCGCTACCAACACGCTATGACAATCGACTACAAACTTAATAGTGCCGGTGACCAAATACTTGAACTAACATCGCGTACTAGTTATACGCATGTTGTTGGACAACAGTGACATTACCAACAGCAAAATTAACTTTGTAATTGTTTGAAAGTTAGCTTAAGTAGCGGAGTTTTAGTTCTAAGATAATTTGATAGATGGCGTTAAGAACAGGAATTTATTAATATTGACTAAGGTCTCGAGTTCAAATCCATACTAATATTATAAATGCGAAAGTGTGTCTGTCTGTCTGTTACCTCTTCACGCTTAAACCGCTGAACCGATTTAGGTCAAATTTGGTCCAAAGATAGTTTGAATTCTGGGAAAGGACATCTAGGATAGTTTGTTTCCCAAGATTCAACCCCTAAGGGGGTGAAATAGAGGGGGAAAATTTGTATGAAACTACGATATAAACGAGTTCCACGCGGACGGAGTCGCGGGCAGAAGCTAGTGTATTCATAAAATAAAATAAATATGTAGAACCCATCTCACACATATCACATATTGACCTAGTCCCAAACTAAGCTCTAGGCTTGTACTATGGGTACTAGACAATGATAAACGTACTTACCTACAATAGAGAAATATATCACACAAATATCTGTCCATATACGGTCAAAATTCTAAGAGGTAAAACCATATCGTTTTTTTTTTTTTTTATGGCATAGAGAAGACAAAGGAGCACACAGGCCACCTGATGGTAAGTGGAAACTGTGACCCATAGACATTCGCATTCACAAGACTGCAATGCAATCCTAAGACTGCAAACGCGTTGCCAACCCTGAGGACTAAGATGGAATGCCTCTATGCTAGTCATTTCACCGGCTGTCTTATCCCCAAACCGGAACACAACAATGCGAACACTGCTACTTGACTTGTTATCGTATTGTCAACTTTTTGACAGCTCTTATTTACTCGACAGTAAAAACAATACCATATGAGGTCAAAGACAGTGATTTTTACCACCTGGAATAGAGACCTAGGCTAATCTATTCCAGTTTGGAGCAGACCCCTACAGTTTCTGAACTCCTGGTAGAATGATGAGTGATGTAAGCGATAGAGCTATAGCAGTTATAGATGAATTAGCGAGATCGTTGAATTGCGTATGTAGTGGTAATGTGTGTTTATAGGCAAGAGAAAGAGAGAGAGAGATACTTAAGACCCGACTTAATTATTTCTATCTCTTTCTCTTGCCTATAAACACACAATATCATTACATATGCAATTCCACGCTCTCACTAATTCATCTTACATCTATACACAGCTCTCTCTCTATCTCACCGTAAACTTAATTGCTTGCAAGACATGGTAACCCCCAAGAATGGAACCCGCGACCGCCAGCTTCGTAGGTCACTACCAACTAACGGGTTGGCTTAAAGTAATGAGATTTTTTTTTTCTCATTTTTTTTTATTAAATTACTTGTTTAGGTTATATAGCTTTTTATCATATACAAATAAACTAAAACCAGCATGATAATCAATCATTATAATATAGAAAACCTCGCCCATTTAAAAAATTTCGCAGCTTTCTTCTTACCGTTTTCATTATACGTTGGACAACATCTTTTTTTATTTTTTCAGTTAATTCTTTGCTTTTATACCCGGCGCTTCAACTGTGTATGTGATTTCGCTTCCGGCCCATCACTGTAAACTACTCTACTGAGAATTACCAAAAAATCCTCCATTGGACGAGCTACACCGACGTTCGGACGGTTTGAATCCTTCGATACGAAATGAACGTCACGCTTTTTTAGTCAATTCTGGGTGCTCCCTGCATAGTGATACTTTCTTCGCAACTTCTTGCACTTCTTGGAATTTCTTCAAGCTGTATGTCGGAATATTTGAGTGTTTTTTGACGCTTTAAGTGTAGAACATTGTATTTCTTTAAAATATTCCTTACTCACCAACGGGAAACAGCATATTTTACAGCTAACTTATCTGGGACTCATCCACTTTGTTTTGTGCAAACTTTGCCGTTTTCCTCCGGTTTCAATGATTAAGAATGGGTGATCTTCCCGTTTTTGGTAAATCTTTAGTCCTAATACCAAATTCCCACCGCTGGATCAAACATTAAATTGTAGATGGAGATACATTTCAGCTTTGAAGTGAGAGACCACTTCAGATTTTTCACGTCGTCCAAGTAGGCGATAGACATGTTCACGTAATGACTTCCTTGTGGACATTTTTTATTAACACAGCTAATCATTATTTGCCTTTTTAACAATAATTGACATATTTTCTATTTATTATAGCTGTCAAAATCCTTTTTGTATTATTTTTTTGCCTGCTATTGTCAATTGAATACCTTCTCATTACTTTAAGCCAACCCGTTAGGCCAAGTCGCCGTTAATTAACAACCAGTTTGGAGCAAACCCTTCCAGTTTCTGAACTCCTGGTAGGGTGACTGAACCACTATCACCTGAATAGTGAGTGTAAGTGACAGATCTATAGCAGTTACACGGCTTTCTCTCTCTCACCGTAAACTGAATTGCTTGCATGACATGGTAATCCCCAGGAATAAAACCCAGGACCGCCCGCTTCGTAGGTCACTACCAACTAGGCCAAGTCGCCGTTAATTAACAACCAGTTTGGAGCAAACCCTTCCAGTTTCAGAACTCCTGGTAGGGTGACTGAACCACTCTCATTTTAATGATGAGTGTAAAAACGACAGAACTATGTTGCACGGCTCTCTCTCTATCTCACCGTAAAATGAATTGCTTGCATGACATGGTTACCCCCAGGAATAAAACCCAGGACCGTCCGTTTAGTAGGTCACTACCAACAAGGCCAACTCGCAGTTCAATTTAACAACCAGTTTGGAGCAAACCCTTCCAGTTTCTGAACTCCTGGTAGGATGACTGAACCACTCTCATCTGAATGATGAGTGTAAGCGACAGAGCTGTAGTAGTAACACGGCTCTCTCACTCTCTCACCGTATACTGAAAAAAAAAAAAAAAAAAAATTCAGTATATAGGCCACATGAGGGCTCTTTTACACGTCGGTATTATAGGGTGAGTCTACTAGCGCTTCGGACAAGACCATCATTGCGGAGAAGAAGCGCCGCAAGAAACTCCAGCAGAAGGTAATTTTTTCAATCATTATAACATAATAGTACTTAAAAGTAAGTTACATTAAGTAAAGTAAGTTACATTAGGTGAATTGCTTGCATATCATACTAACCCGCAGGAGTCGAACACAGGACCCTCAGCTTCGTAAAATATTATGTATTATGTGAAATATTATGTGTTATGTATTATTATTATTATTATTATTAAAATACCCCGTTTATTTATCAACCAAATGATTTTCCGTATAAAATTAATTTACCAAAGAGTTTGCTTTAACAACTAACTACACGTGATTGGACACGTGGTGAACCTCACGCGCAGGTTCCGATAACGAAAAGATTAATAGCATTTTGATCTAGATTCATAAAAATCTAGCCGTCATTTGAATTTTTAGACATATTTTGTTTTTTTATGTATTCTGTATTCCACAGAAATAACTAATAGATAGTTAAAAACGCCGATAAAATGGCGACCCCTTCTTTCAAAGCTGATATCTCTGAAACGGAAACGAAGACTGCGCCGAGCAAACGTCGAGCGTCCAGTGGCGCCCTCATTACTATTATTGTGTTTTCTAATTAACTAAAGAATTTCCTTGGAATCAGACGATACGTTTATGTAGCGCAAGTAAAAACACAACTTATGGGATACGTAACAAACCTTAATAACAATTACCCTTTGAGTAGTCTGCTTAACGGAAAAAGGTGGCCCCTTTTTAGGGTTCCGTAGTCAAACTAGGAACCCTTATAGTTTCGCCATGTCCGTCCGTCCGTCCGTCCGTCCGTCCGTCCCCAGTCTAGCTCAGAGACTCATAGTACTAGAAAGCTGTAATTTGGCATGAATGTACATATTAGTCACGCTAACAAAGTTGTAAAATGAAATTTTGAAAAATATTTTTTTTTAATGCACCTCCCCTACACGTAACGTGGGGATGTCTTTTTTTTTTCTTGCCTACCCCATAGTGTGGGGTGTCGTTGGATAGGTCTTTCAAAAATATTGCGGGTTTATGAAAACAATTTTTCGATTAAGGGATCCGTTTATGAAATATTAAGCTTTAAAGCGCTATTTTTTGTTAGAGTCAAGTGTCCCCCCCCCCCCCCTACAGCCAAAACTACAAGTACTAAAAATCTGAAAAAAATCTTCAACGAATGTGCATATAACGAATTTTAAAGGAAAACTATCACGGCTAAGTAGACATGATTAGTTCCTGAGATACAGGCGACTAAAGTGTTTATACCTACTAAAAATCATCTAAGACAGCGCCAAATAACTTTAAATAGAAAATTGGTTCATACATGTTGATTTTTGAGATAGTTTTTTTGTGTTTGTCGTTACGGCTTCGGAACCCTACACTGAGCATGGTCCGACATGCTCTTGCCCGGTTTTTCCGTTAAGTTGACTACTCAAAAGGGTAATTGTTATTAAAGTTTGTTACGTATTTTTTTACTTGCACTACAAAAAGCTATCGTCTGATTTCAAGGATTTTTTTTAGTTCATTAGTAAGCATGATAATAGTAATGAGGGCGCCACTGGACGCTCGGCGTTTGCTCGGTGCAGTCTTAAATTATTATGTAGGTAATCTACAAAATAAAAGTGGGTAAACATAAGCAACCAAGAAACAAGTTGCAAAGTCATCTAATCTATACTTTTTTTGTTAGTAACTTAGTTTTTATTTTACTCCAGGCTTTTGTTCTAAACAGCACAGTCTACTGGACGAAAATTGGAACCGGACGGAAAACCGGCGAAATCACCCGACAGAATGCCTTACGGCATTAAGTTCGCCTTTCGTACATTAGATTATACTGTTTTCATTATTAATATCGAGCATAAAATAACAATAAAATCACGATTATGTAATCTGTTTTTAGTATTTGTTCTTATTACGGCAGAAATACATCATCTGTGAAAATTTCAACTGTCTAGCTATCACGGGACACAATGCGAATGCTGCTAGGTGGTAGGTTAAAGGATAAGACGGTGGTAGCGATCCGGACGGACCTACCACCACTTTAATTCACGTTAGGATAGGTAAGTGCCTTCCACTGAATCGACAATCTGGAAAATATCTCGAGAAACCAACTGATAAGACGTATGAAAAAACAAATTAATTATGGCTACGACGCCGACGTTGTCCTCCAACATAAACGCATACACTTGCATAAACCGATAACAAAGAAATGCGTTCAAATCAATCAACATAAAATAAAGCAATAACATCGCCATGGTTAGTTAGTTGAGAAAACAAAATTTAATTAATTCAGGAATTTTGAGAACATCGCCATCTAGCGGGGAGCGGCGGAACTGCTTGGGAACTATCACGTGGTGCGTTTAGTTTACGCAGACCAAACCTGTTTCGATCAGTGACGGAACAAGTGTTTTTGTGTCGGCCGCTTGCGCATCATAGAAAACACAATTCTTATTAGAATTTAGTGCTAATCCGTCAAATAACATCACCTATTAGTGACAGTTAGTGTACATTTGTGTTGAGAGTGTAGAAAAGTGTTTTACGTGTGTGTAGGTGACAAATGGCAGTGTTAGATATATAATTTCTTCTCTATAATAATGTCGCCTGAGTCCATGTCACAATGCACAAGTGACAGAGTGATGAAAGTGACAAAATAGTGACAAGAAATGGGTGACAGGTTAAAACATCCATTTAAAGTGAAAAAAACTCTTAATTAAAATGGATTTGATGTCAGATCTACCTACCATATGTAAGTATTCAAGTTATTTGACTCTATGCAAGTTCTTACTGTACCAGTATTCCTTAGGTTTTTTTTAAATAATCTTAAGCTTTAGAAAAAAAAACAATTTTTCAATTAGATTTAATATTAGATGAATTCAAATAATTTATATAATATTAGTTTTCATTTGTTATATTTAATAAAATATGTAAGTAAATAAATAACAATATTAATAATGGTCCTTCGAACCGGATTAATTATAAGCATATTTCTTTAACAAATCGCCTTATAAGTATTATATCGCTTATTGAATAATGCATTGTTATAATTATAAATGAATCAAGTTCTTACACAAAAACAAACAAACTGGTATAAACCCATAATTTTCGGTTACGGCATTTTACACAGTAGAAACTTTAACGCGAATTAATTTAAAAAAAACAATACTGTATACCTACCGATTTAAATAAAAAACCTTTAAGTATATCTTTTAAGAAACTTTACCGCATTTTGACTATAAATAAACGTATTGTATTGTGATATAAATAATTTCTATGATATAGTATAAATAGTTTTTTTTCAAGTCGTAGGTGCTACGAATATTAAAACGTAAGTAAAAACAAACAAAAAAACAATCAAATTTATGATACATTTATTTTACAACTCCATTACTATTTGACACCAAATAACGCTTTTCCTTTGGAAATGGAACATTTTAAGAATATAAAAAACACTATTATAACTTTAGATCGTTATCCTGTTATGAATCAAAAATAATAATAGAACGTACCTAAAATACCAAAGTTTTTATTACAATCAATTATAAAGTAATCATTTTACAATTAAATAAAACGTAATATTAATATAACTTTCAGTTGATGGTTTTGTTCGTTATTTTGTGGTTTCCTTCACTTCCGTAAATCGATTAATAAGTTTTATGACGTTTTGAAACTGGTTTTTTTTATAGAGATTAACTATCTAACTGACTTTTTATTCATAATAGTTTGCAATATTATTACACAGGGAAATGATTTGTGGGTATTTTGTTTGTGATTAATAAACACAAATGTTACTGGACCAATTCTGAAGATTTTAAGTAATATATAATAAGTCATAGTAAGAAAGAAACCGTTTTCTGGATTTGTTAATATAATTATATTTATTATACAGAAAAACAAAAACGATTTTATTTAGGTACCTAACTTAAGAGTATAAACCTGCTAGGTTTAGATTTGTCTTTGTACTACAAAGGTAATATTCAAATCAAAATAATGAGAGATGGTTTTTTCATCATCATCTCATTTATTTTTACACAGTATTGGGTATTTACCTATGAAATTGGTGTTTTTTACGTGTTTCATTTCGTACGGAATTCTTTTTAAATTTCGTTAACACTACTACAAAGGTTTTTGATACAAATAATATGGTTAAATTTTTTATGAAGCTAACTATTTTTAAATAATTAAGATATGTATAATATAGCTTAGAAGTGTCCAATATTCCTGACAGAGTTTTGTTTGGATTGCATTTGACGTTACTAAATAATCAGCAAAATTAAATGTATGAACACCACCGTTTTCATAAAATTCTCCATATAAAATGCCAATTTCATAGGTAATGAATGACCTAATATAAAACAAGGTGGCTTCCCGCTGTCTGTCTCTCTGTATGTACGCTTAGATCTTTCAAACTACGAAACAGATATTAATGCGGCTTTCATCAATAGATAGAATGATTCAAGAGAGGACGTTATGAATAATAAATTCTGTTTTATATACGGGAGTTACAGAAAACACAATAACCAAAAGCGGGTCGCTAGAATTATGTCAGTCACCCAATGAAAATGTTGAGCATACTTAGAACCGTGTCATTGTGACTGCCATCGTTATTGTCATACTTATCATTTGATGTCCATAATATATACATCTATATAGACGACATAATCAAAAATGCATTTCACCACCCGACAATGACAGGTGACAGGGTACAGTCAACGTCAAAAGTAAGTGATCAAAATCAACATTTCAAAATATCTATTGTCATGGTATCCCAAATATAACATGTTATATTAAAGTGCTAAATTAATTGATGTTTTAATTAGTCAAAAGAAAGTGATCATAACAGCTGTGCAAAACAGAAGCCTGACATGACATTTCTATCAAAAGCGTCAAACGTGAATTGAATACCAAAATAACGACATTCCAACAATATCGGCAAAAGAAGGATTTATGGCAAATAATTCCAAGATGTAATAAAAACTTATTTTAAATCTTGGCGTAAGGGAGATTGCTATTTTGTCACTTCGCATGTTTTTCGACGAACATAACCGATATTAACCGAAGTATTCCGAGGTTGTCCCAAAACCAAGATTTTATAGTTAAAACTTTAATTCGAAATGTTCAACGATGACTTAAACTGTCATTGAGTTTTCAAAAATCGAAATAATGGTGATCACTTATTATGACACGTTATTGAGCTCATTTACTTTTGATCAACTACAATAGTCCGTAGCATTTGACTTAATGTATTGTACTTATAGATAATTTTGGGACCCTATTTCATCAGTTTCTTTTGCTGTTGACTGTACAATTCAGTATACATTGCAGAGTTAACAAGTTTTCACATCACAGGGATCCGTATAAGCAACGCTATGTACTTTGAACTGTCGCCTATCACCTGTCATTGTCAAACTGGTGAAATAGGGGGCTGGTCACACATATAGAAAGATCTATCACTTAACATTGAGTGCCCGCTGACCCTATTCCTATACTAAATCGACTCCAAATAGAGTCACGTCAGTATTAACATTAAATATATAAATTGGATAATGTGATAATACGAGTGGGAACGATGTCAAGGAAATAAGGGAACGAATAATGCAGACCAAACGGTTGACAATAGACACGGGCATCGAACGCTTTTAGGGTTCCGTAGGTTTTTTTTTACTGATAAAACGTTTGTCTTCGCTATGCCATAAAAAAAAACAGTAAGTAGGCCGCACGGGCACTTTTACACGTCAAAAATCTACCAGTGCTTCCAAAGACCAACTCAGCAGTCAGTAATTTTTTAAACATATTTCATATTACAATGGTACTTCTTAGTCTAACATTATATTATGTAAATATTAAATAAAATATAATATCAAATAACATGCGTAAATCAGCAGGAAAACAAAACGAACTGATTTCTTCGCCGGTATAAAATGGTTTAAGTACACAATAATTCAATTATAAAAACCGGGCAAGAGCATGTCGGACCATGCTCAGTGTAGGGTTCCGAAGCCGTAACTACAAACACAAAAAACTATCTCAAAAATCAACATGTATGAACCAATTTTCTATTTAAAGTTATTTGGCGCTGTCTTAGATGATTTTTAGTAGGTATAAACCCGTTAGTCGCCTGTATCTCAGGAACTAATTAAGTCTACTAAGTAATGATTCTTTTTCTTATAAATTCGTATATAATATCTCAAACAAGAGCCAAGCTTTTAAGTGTGAGATCAGTATACCTACCTATGTAGGTAGTTAGGTATCTAAACTGCTTCAAACCGACTTTAAATTACAATAAAAGTTTAATCTTTTATAAAGTAATTACTTAATAGAAATTGAAAAAAAAACAAGGGCCAGTAAATAGAATTTTAAGTTTTCCAAACGTTACTCGACTCAAATCAATAATCTAATCGATTATTTGTAAACTTTCAGATCGCAAATCGCAAACTTGTAGGTAGCATTTCGGGGCACGTCCGAACAGCATCTAGGCGCTCGCGCTTATGAGCGCGGCTGTCGCTCGATTTGTTACTTGGACAGTTCGACTCCCCCCGCGCGTGCAGGCCCCCCCCCGTTAACAATTTTTCTATCAAAGTTATCATAGGCGATTTTGATAGGTATAAACACTTTAGTCGCCTGTATCTCAGGAACTAATCATGTCTACTTAGCCGTGATAGTTTTCCTTTAAAATTCGTTATATGCGCTTTCGTTGAAAATATTTTTCAGATTTTTAGTATTTGTAGTTTTGGCTGTAGGGGGGGGGACACTTGACTCTAACAAAAAATAGCGCTTTAAAGCTTAATATTTCATAAACGGATCCCTTAATCGAAAAATTGTTTGCATAAACCCGCAATATTTTTGAAAGACCTATCCAACGACACCCCACACTATGGGGTAGGCAAGAAAAAAAAAGGCATCCCCACGTTACGTGTAGGGGAGGCGCATTAAAAAAAAAAATTTTACAAAATTTTATTTTACCACTTTGTTGGCGTGACTAATATGTATATTCATGCCAAATTACAGCTTTCTAGTACTATGAGTCTCTGAGCTAGACTGGGGACGGACGGACGGACGGACATGGCGAAACTATAAGGGTTCCTAGTTTGACTACGGAACCCTAAAAAGGGATGGCTTTACGTACTAAAGAGAGTGAGAAATGTAGTTTGCGCTCGCCTTGATTGCAGAGTCAAATTCGAATAATTGTCGTTTACTTTAAAAGTACAACATGTATTAAAAAAATGGTTTCACAGAATTAAGAACTTATAAGAATTCAACTATTGAATCAAAAAATATCGTTAAACGTCCTAGGATTTCGAAGATACAACCAAAAATATGCGAAGAACGTGTCATATTTGAAAAATCAAACTATCGAGGATTTTGTTACTAATAGTGTTTTCACGTTTACCAGTCTCAAGGAAATATGATCAATTTATATCATAAAGATGTACAGTATAAAATGAATTAAATACATAAGATAACATAAGT